>PVIJ01002672.1:0-144630 GCA_004024925.1 Scalopus aquaticus
GTGGGATACCTAAGGGGAATACAAAATGTAAAAGATATAAATAACAATAAAAATATATATTAAAAAAAATAATAGATGTTGAACTTTATAAAATCCTTTCTTGTCCATTATGTTTAGATATTCAAATTTTCCTTTAATCTGTTAATAGTTTGAGTATTTACAGATTTTCTAAAAACTATCCTTTATTCATAGAGTAAACCTAACTTGATATTATGCATTATCTTTTTATATAGTATTGAATCCTATTTGTAAATGATTTAAGATTTTTGTACCTATATTCATGAGAAACTGATTACCATAATTTTTCATTCTTAGGGTCTCCTTACCTAGTCTTGTATTAAGGCTAAACGGATTCCTCTTGACTATAGGATATTCATATTTTTATTTCCTCTCGAGGGTCTCCTGACAAATTATAATTTTCGTCTACATTTTTTTGTTTTGGTTAAACTTTTTAATTAAATGACAATATACTATTGGTCATATTCTTATACATTGTAATCTTGGCTCATCTTTTGTCATATCCTTTTCATCATCCAGTTTATTATTACTTATGGCTTTTTCCCCCATCTCTACATAGATATATCTCTCCTTTTTTATCAACCGCACATGAAGTTAATTTCAAACCAAACTTAGCTCTATTGTTCTCTGTTAGACCTTCACTTTGAATTTTATTGATACCTGCTCTTATCTATATTATATCCTCCTTCTTGCTGTCTTTGTTTTTTTTCCTATTCTTTTTTATAACCTATAATGGTGGAGGAAAACGCCTGACTTTCAACCTTCTTTTGTAATATAATCTTTTAAAACTGAACAGATGTCAAAATACTGCTTTTGTTGTTTCTGATAAGATTTAACATGCAGATTTTTTTGTTACCCATCCACCCTAGGCTTTAAAATTTTGTTTTTTTAATGTCCATTAACATTTCTTCTTTGACCCATGAAGGAATGTGTTCTCTAACTTCTCAATATATGATAATATTTTTCATTGTCTTGTTATTTCTTGTCATAATTATTTATCCTGAAATGCCCTTCACCAGAGAAGCTGTTCCGTGTAACATGTACTTAGGTTTTAAAATGTGTTAAGTCTTATGCTACATCTGTGAACATATTATATAACCTGTTTTTAAAAATATCCTTTATATCCTTGAGCAGGGCACATATTTTCTAACTCTCAGATTCTGATTTCTACAAAAAAGGATTAGATCAAACTTGTTGGGTGTGTTCTATTATTTTCATTTTGTCTGCTAGCAATAATAATTGAGAGCTGTTATGAAATTTCTCATTGTTACTTGATTTATGAAAATTTTATGTGATTTTAACAATTTTTGCTGTTTGTACATTAAGACTATTTTGCTAAAGTTATCCTTACTTAGATTTGTCATATCTTTATTCTGAATTAAGCCATTTATCATTATAGAGTCAACACAATGATTCTCTTTTTTCTTAAAGGATATTCAGTCTATAAATAACATAGCTACTCTAGCTTACATCTGGTTAATATTTACCTAATATATGTTTTATCCTTATATTTTGCTCTATCTTTATTCTTTAGGAATTTTCCTATAAACATAACCTTATTTGATAATCTTTCCACTATGAGTTAATGTTTATATATATGCTATGTTTATAGATTTTGTGTTTTTATGTGTTTATGTATTTGGTCATTTTATGTGTATTCGTTGTGATTTTTGGGGAAATTTTTCCACTATCTTACCTTTAAATTTCCATATGACCTGATTTGTCTAGGTCTCCATTTCCTTTGAAGCACTGATTTTAAGTAAATATTTCAATTTTAGGTATTCATTTCTGTGTTTATTAACTTTTCAAATATTGAGAATTTCTATTTCACCTGTTCATATTTTGTTTCATCATTATATTTTTCAGCAATTCCACATAACTTCCTGTTATTATTAAAAAAACAACATGTTTATATTTATTGTGCTTCCATTTTTCAAATGAGCTGTCTCAATTAAAGAAGTACCCTGACATTGCGCAAGGAAACTTGAGAACATGGGAAGAATTGTTTATATGCTAATTGACTCAATTTTTTTACCTTGTGTAACAATTTCCTTGTTTTTGAAAAAAAATATTCTGAATGAGTTTAACTTATATTGTTCTTTAAAAGGTTATTTATGTGCATCTTCATTCTCTCATTTATCAGAAATCACTTGAGATTAGACTTATGAGCCAGATGCACAATTAGAAAAGTGAATTGCATTGCTTGTAATGCATTTGTATGTATCATGCATGCAAGTACATAATTGTCATTTTTGCTTGCAAAAAAGCTAAGTAATACTTGTCCACTAAAATAATAAAAAACAAAAAACAACAACAGTGCTATCTAGATCAGTAAATATTTGATATTCCAAAGCCTTGAAAATTCTACTACAGAGCTTTTCAGATTTGTATAAATGACAATTCTCTTGGACTTTTAAATTGCCTATATCTTTTTTAGAGAGAGCGATTATAGCTGTAAGACAACAAAATACCATAATTCTTCTAATTTTGAAGTTTTATATTTCATCTGACAAAAATAATTTAAGTACTATCATGATGGCTATGATACCATAATGAGACATACTTCTCTGAAAAAAAGTGTGTCAAAGCTATTTTGCATGTTAGTTGCTTGAGGGTGACACTTTTAGTTTAATTGTATTCTAATTCTAAATATATTTAAAATTTTTAACAAAACTACTTTAATGACATTTCTTCTTATATTTTTAAATATAGGCCATCTTCTCTAAAAGCTACACGTTATACAGATGACAGTAAATAAGGAACGCTGAAAATTTAATTTTTAACAAAATTATTTGTAACAAAAAACTTTTGTGTTCTCTTTGGTGATGTCTTCCCTTTTGATGCTTTTACTACTGTATTTAAAAGAAAGTCTCCGGCTGCTAAGCTGACTTTTGTTATCTATTTTTAAGTAAGGTAGTTGCCAATAGTCAGCAGGGTTTAGTTAAACCCACAAATACAATATTCATCACTATGCTTCCAAAGTTCCCAGTAAAGATTTCCTGTTTCCTCTTCCTTAGACTTTTCATTAATTTAGAATTATTTCCTTCTGTGAAAGTATCAATTTTTCTGGACTTCTTTCATAAAAATATTACAAATAGCTTTCTAGGGGCTTCATTATCTTCCAGTAATTTTATAAGAAACAGGGCTTCACATGAGGTCTGAGGAGGTTATTTGAAAAAAAAAAAAAGTAAAATATATATGTACAACTATAAAAAATTATTGTGAAAAATTTTATAAGGCTGGGCCTCCCCGGTGGCGCAGTGGTTAAGCGCTGCGCTGTGGAGCTGTTGGCAGCGGCGACGCGAGTTCGACACCCAGCCGGGGAGAATCCCACATGGCACGGCAGACCTCTCATGCCTTGCCCGCTGCTCCCCTCAGCAGTGTATTTCTGATCTGCCTGTTCTGCTCCCCGCTCTGTCTCTGGTGAACCCTCTCGCCGCCCCACGCCTCTGGCCTGTACCCCAACTTGTATGTATAAATAAAAAAAAAATTTTATAAGGTGCAGGAAAGTTTATAGACTAATGCATAATTTATCTAATTTTGCTATTCAAAAATAAAAGCAGCCATTGTGCTTGCTTTCCTCCTAATATATCATAAAAAGTACATATATAACTTTTGTATTATTAGTATACTTTGTATTTATATAGAATACATACATTTCCTTTTATACTGTAATATATTTCTGAATTTTTTCACTTAACACACACTTTTGGCATTTATTTTATTAAGTATTTTATTAAAACAGAATTTTAATGCTTGCAGTGAATTCTAGAGTATGTTTGTTTCACAATTTATGGGGTATTTTTTTCTATTGCCGGACATTTATGTCGTCAGTTTTTGACTCTGAACTAATACCACAATGAAGAGTTTGTCTACCTAGTATTTTCTTGACATGGAATCATTGAAGCAAAGCCTAAGAATCATTTAATGACTCTGGATACATTGCTCAATCGCTTTACTTGCATGGCATGTTGTTGAGGGAGCTGGCAGACATGGTGGGGGGAGACTTTGCACCAAAGCATCAAAATGGTATCTCCTTATTATTGATGAACCATTCTATTTGGCCTTGATACAGTCCATAAATGGTCTCTGTCCATCCCCCAATGGAGGCAAAAGCTTTCCCTATCTACCTTGCAGAAATAATAAAAAAGCATTCATTCATGATTGAAAAAAGATCCTATGCTATATATGTACCTGGACTTACCAGTCATCATATTTTTCTGGTTAGTATTTCTTTCCCTTTTTTCTTAGCAAATTATAGAGTTCATAAAAATTTGAGAGTCTCTATTTCTATTTAGCAGTTGGACTGACAGTAACACATGAAGCTGAATGTCACTAAAGTGTGCACTGTATCCAAAGCCAAAGTTCTGGTTCCTGAAATCTTACTTTGTTACACAAAACAGAGGTACTGAATTACTAGTAAATATGTTGGCAATAACAAAAAATAACACAAGCAATACAATAACAAAAGAAACAGTTATTTTCTGTGGGCTGTTTTCACTAGAAAATTATAATATGGTTCTGTAGGTTATTTATAAGTTTCCCCTAAAATGAAAACACGAATTCAGTCCTACTGACACCAGACTTGTGAAACACAGCTGCAAGCATAGTATTGTTTATCATTTCAATGAAAACTAAAATACATATCCTTTCTGCTAAGGAAGATGCTGAGTGACAACAGCAGGCCGGGTTTTCACTCTTTAGTTTCTCAGATTTCTCTGCATTCTCTCAAGATTGACAGATAAGTTTGTGTATGTGTGGGCACCTGTGGGTATGTGTGTGCGTGCGCGCGCGTGCATGTGTGCGTGTGTGTGTGTGTGTTCATGGGAAAGGGAAACAGGAATTCCTTTTGGAAGAATGACAACCAATCTTTGTCTAACACTGGCTTAGAGCAGATGTTCTGAGCAGAAATCTGCTGAAGTAGATTATAAATGATGTCTGGTTGCCAGAAGTCAGACTCACATTTCTAATTGCCTTACCTTCAAAATGCTGATACACTTAAGAAGCAACACCTAATCTCTCAACCTGATTTCTACCCATCTCCATTCTTTCCTGAAGAAGGAGCAAAATTTCTTATTCTTATTATTCTTGAATGTGTTCACTTAAGTGAACTTTGTCTTCCCAAATCGAAGTATTTTCACAACCATAGTAAATCTAAACTATAAAAGTAAACGATATCACAAAATCCATTCAGAAGATTTATATGCTATGACTATATCTAGTTCTGATTTAGCAGGCATACAGATTCCTTCTAATAAAAGCTCATTAAGGACCGCCTTCTCACTATCAGTTTTGTTTTTATTTGATATTTGGACCTGAAGATTAACAATGACTAACAATAACGGACCTGGGAATGAGTTTTGTTTTTTGATAAATCCTTATCTTTGAACAAAATATGTTTCTATCACATCCCTCTCTCCCAGCATAGAAGTTACCTTACTATAAGAATGTTTAACTTTACCCATAGTGCACAGTTTAATTTTTATGATTTTATGGAGAAATGACTGAAAATTTACTTTCTTAAGCATGCATTTTTGATTTCTGGAAGAACTTTATTTAAATATACATATTTTTAGCAACCACATATCTCCTTTTCTATACTAGGTAATGGTAAGCCTCTTGGAATTATAGTGCATTCTATTAAAACAAATTTGTATCTTATTTTTCTCCTATTGTTGAATCATTTCATTGTTTAAATATTTAAGCTGTCATTTATGTCCTAACATAAGAAGCTGCAAGAAAATGTTTTGTTTCCCTTTTAGCCATGAAAAAAGATGATATTCTCAGTTGACTAACAGCGAGGTTTTATAGAATACCTCAGCTCAGAATCCTAATACATCACTAATTTTTTCTTATGTATTTTTTTGCAAATGCTTTTCCTAAATTCAAAAGTATATATACTCACATAGGCAAATATGCTTCAACTATATTTCTACACATTCTGAGGAAGTCAGTTAAGTTTTAGGATTCCTGAAGAAACAAAAACAGCAGAGTTGTCTTTATCATAAAATGTGCAAAGAAATATTCACAAAAAAATATCCATGACAGCATTTTGGCCTTTACATTAGGTAGCGTTCTGAGGCACTGGATTTCATCAAAAGTAGCCAAATGGTCTTCTCAGATGCTCTTAAGAAAGATATTGAGGGCATGTGGATAGCCCCGGATAAGGAATGGGTTTGTCCTGTTCTCAGATTTTCCATGAGTTGCTCTCTCACTCCCACCCCTCCAAGAGCCAGCAGTCATGTATGCTGACTTCACTTTGGAGGGATAATAAGAGCTTGTGTGATGCTTGTGCAAGACAGCAGTGTGTCTCCTAGAGCCTGCAAACCCTAACCACCAACAAGTCCATATGTTTCAAAGCAAGGCAACTTCTCCTTCTGTGTATCTGGATTACCGTGCATCATTACTGGGACAGAAATAAAATATCTATGCATCCCTAACTAGAAATAAATCAGACTTTCAGCAAGGAGATACTAAAAGTTACTTCTGTCACTATCTCAATCCTTGACTCTTACAAGGCAAAAATATCTGCTTTTCTGTTTTTCTGAATATTAAATGAACCATGCTTTGTAAATGTTAAAATGTTAAAGAATTCCTTTATTGTGCTTTCATCTGATATAAAATACTTTTAGAAAAAGCAGTCACAGAAAATTCCCATTATAACATTAACATAAAACAAACTCAAATATATATCCAAAGTCTAGTGTGCCTTGCCAAAGTAGACACTTGAGAAGTTTTGATCTTTATACTTACATACGAACTAAAAAACTATCAGTCTAGTAACAACCAGTGAATTGCTTCACCAATACTTCCTGTTTATTTTTCCAGACATTTGATTAACAAGGAGAAAATATAGTGTGTAGACTGAGAATAGCCTAAATAGTAAAATTGGGGATATATGAAATTTGATCTGAAAGTTGATCATCCCATATATTCAAACTAGCCTTAGACATTTCCTTACACCAACCACAGAAAGTTGCAAGCACTGATACTATATTAAAGGAAGAAGGTGCTCACACCTTCAGGAGGGGATGAGGGGATGAGACCCCTGTAGGAGGAAGTTACCACCCCTCAGGTGTTCATTGGATGGCATGGTCAACAGCACATCTCACATTGTTTAAGTTATTGCTCTATTTCAAAAACAAGTTTCTCCTGGCATGTCCAGTGAGTTTATGTACATCAAATGTGTGTGCAATGGCAGTCCACTGAATTCACTTTTCATTATATTTCCCACAAGCCCATTGCTCATCATTGTCTCCATCTCCTCTAGCTCATATGTAGAGAACCGTGCATTTCGGAATGTAATTTACTCTGATTTGTTCATTTGGTTAATTTTCTCTTTTCACCTACATCATAAATTCTTGCAAGAAAAGTCTATGCCCACATGTTTCTTTATTACCCAACATTGGGTACTCTATACAGTAGTACTTGCCTAATGCTTTTATCACAGGCAGATTATTCAAATATTTGGTGGCATTCAAAAGACTTACTATGAAAAAAGAATGTATATTTTATTTGCCTCTTAAGTAAACACCCCTTGCTTTGTTTGATACTACAGCATTCTATTGTTTTTTTTCTCTCTTTCTTTTCTGTCATTTCACACTTCAAATCCCACAATTTAGAGATACATTCAGTCTTAGAGATACATTCACTTAACAGACATTTACTAAGTGGCTTCTAAGTGTCAGGAACTGTGCAAGACACTGATTAAGTGACATAACTAATTTTTTTTTGTTTGTTCCCAATGCATGTGATTGTTAAGCGATGATCAGAAAAGTATCCTTTTATTTCTTATTTTAGATGGCAGTATTCATGGAAAACCTATTAAAGTCTGTGCCAGATTCAATCTATATGTACCTAAATCCTTATGGGAACATCAGGGGTCATCTTTGCACCTTTGCTCACTGTGTGGGTGGATGGGGAGGAGAAGGTGGAAGTTATTATGAGACATCCGCATCCATGAGGATGGAGAGTTGCCAAATGCTTGACCAAGTTCCCTCAGAGGCCAAGGTGAGCAGGAAACAGGTTGCAAGAGTGACGCAGGGGAAGCCTGGTGAGCTGCTGAACTCCCTCATTTGACCCAGAGCTGTTGAATTAATGGCCAGCATCATCGAGATAGGATTTAGTGACCTTTTAAGAACACTTACAAAATCAAAGTGATTCTATTTTTGGACAAAACTTCTCTTCATGAATAGAATCCACTCCATCCCTAATAGACTAAGGGTAGTAGGGTGTTAGACCTGAAGAAACTGATGAGATTGTGAGCAAATCAAGCCAACAAAACTTTTGACTTTTTTCTAGTGACTGGCACAGATTTTTTTGCTATGAAGTAGGATTTCTAACACATAAAGGCCCAAATTCACTCCCTAACAGTTTGCAAATAGGAAACAGGATTACCATTCTACCCTGTAAATCCAAATTTCCCAATTTCATTGCCTTGTTTTCTAATTTGAAAAGCAAATGTGCGTGTATGTTACTTGCCAGATTTGCTTTCTTTAGGACTGGGAGTACCTAGGATTGGAAGGTTATGAAAAGAAAGGAGAAGGGTGACGAAGGAAAGACATGTGAGTAAAGAGTGGAAAGGAAGGAGAGCTAGAGAAAGGTAATAAAGACAAATTCTGACTATATGAATTTAGTAAGAAAATTTGTGTCAAAAAGGACTTGCTGATAAACTATGAGAGATGGAAGTGGCATTTATACCCCCTGGGAATCTATAAAAAATGAAATAGATAACTTCATGATTGAGAAGACTGTGATTTCAAGATTCCTTCAAAGTTAAAAATCTTGGAAGTTTGATATAATCCCAGCTGTTTATCTTTTCCTTCACTATCTTTGCTTTGGGGGATGTGTCTTTAAAAATGTTACTAATATGTATGCCATGTAGTGTTTTGCCTATTTTTTCTTCTATATATTTTACAATTTTGGGTCTTATGTCCAAGACTCATCCATTTTGAATTAGTTTTTGTGCATGGAGTGAGGTAGTAGTTGAGTTTCATTTTTCTGCATGTAGTTGGCCAGTTTTCCCAGCACCATTTGTTGAACAAACTGTCCTTGTTCCATTGCATATTCTTGTACCTTTATCAAAGATTAACTGTCCATATATATGTGGGTTGATTTCTGGGTTCTCTATTCAATTCCCTTTATCTGTGTGTCTATTTTGGTTCCAGTACCATGAAGTTTTAATTATTATGGCTTTGTAGTATAGTTTGAAGTCTGGGAGGGTGATACCTCCATCTCCTTTTTGGTCAAGAGAGATTTGGTTATTAGAGGTCTTTTGTGGTTCCATATGAACTTCATAGGTATTTGTTCTATCTCTTTGAAGAATGTCATTGAGATTTTTATTGGAATAGTGTTGAACCTGTAAATTGCTTTTGGTAGTATGGCCATTTTGATAATATTAATTCTTCCATGAGCAGGGGATGTTTTTCCATTTCTTTGTCTTCTTCTATTTCTTTTAATAGTGTTTTATATTTTTCTTTGTATAGGTCCTTTTCCTCTAACACAATTCTCAGCAACATGGTTGGAGCTAGAAGGGATCATGCTCAGTGAAATAAGCCAGAAGGAAAAAGAAAAAATATTGAATGGTATCACTTATAGGAGGAATATAAGAGAGCCAAACGAGAAATCAGAAGGAGAAAACAGCATACAAAACACAAACAAAAGTAAAAACTAGCAGGCAACCACAAATAAGAGACATTGCACAGGGGAAGAGGAGGAAGAGCGACCAAAATAGGGGAGAAAAGCACACAAGGGACTATGGTGATGGTTCACAGGTGAATTGGTGGTGGGAAACCATCAGGGGATACACAATAATGTAAAGCATATAAATTAAATTTAAAAATACAGTAAAAAAAATAAAAGAATGTTATTTTAAAAAGTTTTCAGAAGTCAACATGAAGGGGGTCCTCCCAGCATGAATGGGACAACTTGACGCAACAATAAAAATAATCACTGCAAAAAAAAAAAAAATCTTGGAAGCATCACTGATCTAAACGGCAAACTTGAAATATATGTGGGAATCAGAGTCATAGAGAAGGTTGGATATTCCATTCAAGGGAGAGACATTTTCCACAGATATCCTCCTGCTAATCATGGTGCTCAACCAGTCACTGTGACTAGCCTGGTTTAACCCAAATGACCCACAGCTTTACCAAATCTTGGCCAGCAAACATTGCTGCAAATTTCATTTTTGCATTAAAAATATGTAATACTAAGTGATACTGATGTATAACTGGGCTTAATTTACTTGAGAATTTCAAACTATGGTATGTCTTTTATTATTGTTATTAGCTTTATTTTGGTGGCTTCAATAATTAGACAGATATAAGAAAAATAAAATCATTGCTAAGCTTCCATGTATATTCATTCATTCATTAAGTACTTAAATATGAGAGGCACTGAGAATTCAATGAAGTGGTAAATCTAAGCAAAGTTCCTCGTAAAGTTTGCAATTTGTAGGAGACCACTTATTTAATAAAGTAATTACTAACTTAACAAGTATCTACAAGGCAATCTTGGCCTTGATTGTGGTCAGGTTGATCTTATATTTGTGTGTCTGCACTTTGTCAGAAGATGGGAAGTTTTGTATTTATTTTTCAGAAAAGTATTTATTTGTAAATTGGCAGAAAAAAATACCTTGATACTTAAAATAGTTCCCTTTGGTTCTATTTTTTTCATAAAAGCCAGCAACCCACCTATATCCATAACTCTGATACAATAAAACAACTTGCATAAAATCAACACAATAATTTCATATTCAGGCATGACATTTGCTCCACCCTTTTGGGGATTCTAAGATTGAATTTCTGTGAATATATCAGAATGTTCTGAATGTCTTAATTATCACACAACCACCAATAAATTAATGTTTTTTGTCACACAGGACAATTTTCTCCAATTACATTTTTTTAAATCTTGGGCTACTTAAAAAAAAAATTCCATACCTCACTAGAAACATCTATTTAAGGAGGTAGATTCTGAAGCAGAAGTCGTTATTTGAAAAGTTACAGTCCTTTAGAAAAAAATCTATGATCACTTTTCCCTTTCTATGACATTCTGATGCCATTTACTCTTCTATTTCCTTTTGTTCTTTCTTGGTGCTGTGTGTGACTAATGCAATTCAGATGGGCTTGTAGTCATGGAAACTATAGAAGACAGAAATATAACTCCATTCACATGGGGATATCTTTCCCATCACCCATCCCTGTCAGTTTCCTGGTCATTGATATACTGACATATACTTTATTATCAATATAAAATGGATGTACTTGTGCTTATTTTTTATTTTTATAAATTTTCTGCTTCATTTTTTAAAATGGAAAATAGTGGTGGCTCGTGAATTTTTAATGTCCAGTATCGTCTTAAAGTGAGGACGTCATATTCAAAGATAAATTCAGAGTGTGATTACCATGAAAATGTTGAAGAATTCACAAAACCTATCTAAGAGCTATGAATTTGTTGAACTTACTTCTGGGATACAGAGTTATCTTGGGAATATTTCATTCAATAAACACTAAATTGAAATACTTTATAAAAGCATTCATGTATAGGAAGTCATTATCTTTAAGGTTATTTGATAATAAGAAACTTGCTACCAAACTGTCGTTTTGAGACATATTTTTTTCTCTTTCATGGAAACAAAAGGTCCACATATCAGATGGGAACTGTTTTGTTTTTGTTCCAATTTAATTAGCTTCTCCTCCTATCTTGACCAATTACCTCTGGCTCTTTTCTAAATGTACATTTTTGTTAATTGCCACTGTAAATTCATTTGGTTTTCTTTCCTTCTTTAGTCTATAATTCCTTACATTTGCTTTAATCACTAGGTCATAGCATCACACAACATTGGAATGGAATTGGAAGGGCTTCATAAATGACCCAGAACAAGACTTGCATTTTACAGCAGAGACATAGAGCCTTAGCCTCAAGTGTAAAGCCTCCTCCGTATCTCCTCTTTGATCCTAGGCAAGCTGAAGATGGTATGTCCTGAATTGAACTCTTACATTCTCCCGAACTTGCTCCTGCCCCCGTATTTCCAATTAAATATATATAAATGTCACATGCATGTATTCAACTGCTCAGGAGAAAAATCCTGAGGCTATTCATGACTCTAGCTTTTCCCTCTCAGCCTGACACACAGGCCACCAACCAGTCTTGTTTCATGTCTCAGCTCAAACCGTGAACACCATCCTTAAAAACATTCCAGACCACCACCCTGCCACTTGTTCTATCCCTTCACTGTGAGTTAGCTTTCTTCGTGGAGCGCTTCACCATGTGAGACTGCAGTGCACCAACTGGCCGGAGCACCACAGTGTAAACTACTTGAGGGCAGACACTTGCATACTTTGTTCATTACTGTACCTTCAGCTGCAGAATAAGACTGATATACAGGGGATGATCAATCAATTATAACTGAAATATTGAACAACTGCATTAGCTTTGTCATTGAGCAGCTGTGTTAGCTAGCTAATAGCAAAGCTGAAAAGAGAAGCCAAAAATTCTTTTCTTTCTAGTGTTTTTCCCCACTATAATTTTCTCATTGCTCTCTAATTTTACTCTTACCCCTTTAGTATTTTGCTCACAAAATAACTTTTTGCTTTCAACTATAAAAAACAATCATGCATAGAGTTAATAATTATGTGGCACTTCACGGCTTGCTTGTTCTTTCTGAATGCCACCTCATCTTCACAAGATCTGATGCTACCACACTTCCCTTTCACTGAAAATCTAGTTAACATCCCCTTTCCCTAAAATCTTTAACCTTTATTTATTTATTTATTTATTTTAATTTATTTTTATTTTTGCATACAAGCTGGGATGCAGGCCAGAGGTGTGAGGGTTCACCAGAGACAGAGTGGGGAGCACAACAGGCAGATAGATGGAAATACACTGCTGAGGGGAGCAGCGGGAGAGGCAGGAGAGGTCTGCTCCACCATGTGGGATTCTCCCGGGCCAGGCATTGAACTTGCAGCCACAGCTGCCACAGCGCATCTCTTAACCCATTGTGCCACCAGGGAGGCCCTAAAATCTTTAACCTTTATGGGACAAATAATTTTGATACTGTAACCCAGTGTCCTTTACTTTATTTCTAGTTTCCTGTTAAACTTCTGGGTGGAACACTTGAAATGTTGGCAAAGCAAGCTATAGGCTTTCTAGAAAGGGTTTTTCTTCCAAGTTCATTCAAGTTACTGGCAGAATTCAGTCCCAAGTGTAGGAAGGTTGAGGTTCTGTTTTCTTGCTTGTTAACTGCTGTCAGTTTTCAGAGGCCACTCCTCCCTAGAGACAGGTCACCACATGGCTTTGTGGTGTTCAAGACCATCAGGAGTGCATCCCTTTGAATTCTTCCTTTGCAACCATCAGAAAAAACACTCTTAAGAATTCAAGTGATTAAGTGTGGTCCACCTTAGATATTTTCCTCTTTGTCATGTGAAAGAACAAACTGGGCCTCCCTGGTACAAGGGGTTAAGTCTCGGCACTACAAAGCCATAGGCCGCGACTGCAGCACAAGCTGGATCCCCAGCCAGGGAGTGTCCCACATGGCGCAGCAGACCTCTCCTGTCTCGCCCGCTGCTCCCCTCAGCAGTGTATTTCAGTCCGTCTGTTCTGCTCCCCACTCTGTCTCTGGGGAATCCTCTCACCCCACCCCCAGCGCCTCTGGTCTACACCCCAGATCTTGTACGCATAAATAAATAAATCTTAAAAAATAAAAGAACAAGCACGGGAATTATGCCTTGTTATATTCATAGTTTCTGTCCCCAGGGAATTATACACAACAGATAGACCAGGTGGGACTCCTAGGAGCCATCTTAGAATTCTGCCTGAGACTTCATCACTTTCCCAAAGAGTCATAATTACTGAGGATACAGAGAAATTACTATGTTAGTAGAGAAAATCAAAATCCAGGAACTGATTATAATCTAAACCTTTTCAAGCTGGGATGTTGTCCTTTTCCTCACTGTTTCCATTAACCATGTCTCTTGAGATGTTATTTGGTATTAATAAAAACATTCCATGCATTGATTGATTTGGAAAATGTATAAAATGGTGTTTGTTTTTAAATGCATGGCCTTTCAGAGCCTTTTATAGTCCTGTGGAATCTTTACTAAAAGGGATTTTCCAAATTGAGCTGACCAAGAACATGCTTTTATCTATCAGCATATACTGATACTCGCTGGCCTGCAGTGTACCCTACACTGTTATGCTGGTTGTCTAAAATCAAGTTTATTTTCAATTAATCAATGTTCCTTTCTAATTTGTGGATGCCTGTTAGGTACCTATATACTTTAATATCGCACCTGCTCCAGGACTATAGTTCTCAACTCTGTCTTCATATAAGAAGCACCTAGGGAGTCTTTAGAAATGACTAATGTCTGGGACCAACTCCAAGAAATGGAATATAGCTTTATCATTTATGCATTAACTGAGGTAGGTAGTTCCAGGAATATGTTTTAGTGCTACAAGTACTTCAGAATAGCCATACCTACTGCTGCTGAGTATATTATATATATTAGGCATTGTGCTGCATGGTTATCAATGATATTTTATTTAAAATTCACCAAAATTCTGTGAGGTCAAGATCACTAGATCTCTTTTACAAAAGAGAAAATAGAAGATTCAAGAAGTTAAGTAACTTGTCCAAAATCTCACAGGGTGGAGACAGGATTTGAAACTGGTTGGACCTGTCTCTAAAAACCATGCATTTATTAAATCATTCTGCTACATTTGGCTTTTGTGATCAGAACAAAATATAAAATCTGCAACAGTTTTAAAAGAGTTTCCTCTGGACCCGTGGTTACATGATAGTACAGAGAGAAAAGCACTCTGGCAGAATATCCTCTTTGTGGCCCATTGAAGCAAAAAATCCCAGTCCTGTTGAACTGACAGCATGGAGCTGCACAGAATAAAGAGAGCAGATAGAACATGAGCCAGGAACTGAGCTTGCCCAGTGTTCATTTCCAGTTTGTAAAAACATGCTTCCTTTTACCACTGAGTTGAGCGAGTATGCAGTTACTTTCTAGGCAAATACATTAAGGCCTGCCAGGGAAAGACACTAAAAGGCAGCTTTTAAATTTTACCCCTCTGACCAATCTCAGCCTGCCACAAGTGGATGGAGATTTGAGGCTTCACAGCTGGGTTCCAAGACCTGCTAACATAAAAGGCATCAAGGACAATTTTATTCATGCACTTCTTTCCCACATGCCTTTTAAGAGACTTAGTAATTGCATGCAAACACCAGCTTCAGCCAGCCAGAACTGGGATATTAAATGAATAGTTATGTTTTGAAAGTGCCTTTCTTTCAGAAGTCTTTTAGCATGTCATACATATCTTGTCTTATCAACACATACTATCTCTAAGAGATTGAAAGTCCTGAGGCCTTCTAATCCGTATAATGATAATAAAACCACAAAAAGCATTTGAGGATGATGAACTATTAGACTAGATTGAGAAAAAGGAGCCCTCGATTATATTCTCATTATTTGTAATAATTCGCTAGTTCCCTTGAGTAAACATGTAGAATAGAATTCCATTTATCTTCCACCTCATAGAAATGTGAACAAGAAGGACTGAAGGCAATCTTGAGCTAAACTGAAAAAAACAATAGGTGTTCACAAGACAGTTCAATCAGCAGGCATTTTGTTGAACATCAGTGTCCTCTGAGGTTAGTAAAATTAAAAAGGAACCACATTCTGTTCTCACAGAACTCAAGATCTAGGTAAAAGCAAGGTAAGTAGGTATAGTGTCTGAGAGAATATCATAGACTCTATTATAAAAAATGCAAATACAAACTGCTTTGGGGAATTGATATCAGAGCTTTAAATCCCAACCTCAACATTTACTTAATAAGAAAATGACAGTCTCAGGTAAGGACCTAGCTTTATCAGTTAGTTGGCCATATTAATATCAATCTCAAAGAAAGCAGTAAAGATAACTAAAAAGCAAATGAATGAATGTGTAAAGTACTCTGTGAAGTGAAGAACACTTTTTACATGCTGACTATTGCTGTTATTGTTAATGACCTTGAGCCTAAAATTAAGGGGCTCAGAGAGACTTCAGAGAAGGGATATTGGAAAGGTACATGTCTTTAGATTATTGTTTATCTGAAATTCCTATGTGACTGGGTGTTCTCTGTTTTATCTGGTGACCCCACCTAGAACTTCCTTGGCATTTAATATTGGATGAATCATCCAGAGAGTGTGAAACAGGCTGGGTGCACTTGCGATTATCTTGTTCTTACCATTTTACTTCTTCATACTTCATACTCCAGCATCACGTCAGCTGTGTGCAGATTCTTTTCTTTTTTTTTTTTTTAAAGCCCGTGTATTAGTATTGCTGACTCATGCTGAGTTTGCATTCTATTGCTCTGTAGATCTCAGGGGCAATGAGTAGGCAAGAATGGACTTCACCACTCATTCAGAGAGAAGAACTGGAAATGGTCTTGGAGAGTAGCCTGCAGAGCTACCTGGGACCCCAAAACATCCTACATTCCAAAGGAATTACTATTGCTGAGTGTGATTTCCATGTAAACTTGGGAAAGTCCCTCTGAAGAAATCTGACACTTAATCTCAACACAAGACAGACGACTGTTACCTTATCTGAATTATTCACCTGCACAATGTATTACTCTCTGAAGCTTATGATTTGTTTTAGTTTTATGATTATTTTTCTTCTTTGAAATTAAGTACCACATCAGAAGGTTGTATTGGTGTGATTTCTGTTTTGCTTATGTTTGTGTTTACTCTGCACATGAAAGTAGGAACCCTTGGGTTTTTGGAAAGACTTCTACAAACAGTGAAAGCAGCACAACTTCACTCCAGACTGGTGGAGCTTACAGCCAGGCAGGGCACTTGTGGGAGTGAAGCGTGGGTGGAGGCAGGGAGGTTTTAGAGCTGTCTCTGTGTGGCTAGATGCTGTTTTCATTTATCTCAATTGTTCCAGAACAGTAAAAACACATTCCTAAAGATGGCTTTATGTATACCCTACATAGTGTGAGAAAATGGCAATTGTCCCCGTGAAGAATCTTATTATAGTTTTAAATTTAAGGCAGCACTGAATGAGATTCTAATAAGGCAGAGTGATGAGACCCCCACACTTTCACAAAGGGAATCGTTGACGCCCCACTGAGGGGAACTAAAATAACTGCAGTATGTTCATAAGTACCCCCTACAAAGCAGCACCCACAAGCCTGACAGTGGCCCATAGCACCACTTCTCCAAACACTTGCTGTCAATACCATGAGGGAAAGTCAAAAATGGGAGAACATTGCCTAGGAGAACCTGTGACAACACAACAAACATCACTTGTTGCAGAATTCTGGGAACTCTGGAGAGGCTGTGTGCTGGAGGATTGTATTCCTTCAGCCCTGGGCTAATGTACTCAGAATTAAGTGCTTTCTGTCAGACATCGGCTATGGCAGGAAAAACATACCTTAAAAGTGAATGGGGCCAGCCCCTGCTCTGTTAAAAGGAGTCTGAGTCATTGATGATGACTGTACCTTGGCCCCGAGAACAGTTACAGAGAGAGCCACTTGGTCTGTGCAGGTTCCCTTCCAAAGCCAGAGAGATGAAGAACGTTTCTAGTGGGACAAGCTTTGCCTTTCTAATTTTCAAGTCACTCAGACTTAAGATTTTAGGGGCAGAGCAGAATGGTGACTCGAACTCTGAAAATGCAGGTTTCACTAATATGCACACTATTGGCTCACAACCAAGTGTGGACGAGGCTTTACACAGTTTAGTTGCTAGACTGCTTTTAAGTTAGTTAATCTAATGTTAATCTGAAGTACAGCAGAACCTTATTTTTCAGATTCCTTTCAGATTGTTTTTGTACATGTGTGAGTGAGCACACGTACCCAAACACACGCATATGCACGCACACCCTTTTCTAAAAACAAAGTACTAATCAACAAAGGAAACTTTGAAAATGGAAACAAGTCTCCAGGGTTCTCGATTACTAGTTTGTTCTAACTTTGTTCCCTTAATACTTTGTTAAAAATAGGAACATTTAGGTCTAACAACAATAATGTGCTTTATCACTGGAAAAAGTAGGAATCACTGGAAAAAAGTAGTTAGTTACACAAAAGAGGGGAAGCCACCCTGCCTTAGTAAATAGAACACCAAGTGGATCCTTGAGTGAGACTCTGGAAGGTTCTATGTTTCCAAATACCTGCTAGAAAGGGGTTCTCAAACTCCTGACTAAAGCTGATTCCCTAAAAGGGAAGATAGCACAGACTAAAACAATTACAACTTAAGACTGGTATGGGGCCAATGACCCATTAGCAAGAGGAATCCAGTGCCACACTACATTCAGGGGCCCTGGAAAATGCTTAATTTTTATAATTTTATTAATGATTAATGGGCATGATTGTTTTTTAATTATTTAAAAATCAGAATTAAAAATGAGCATCATAATAATGGATATGTAATAATCAGTCCACTTCAGATTACATCTGCCTTTATACTAATGCAGTTATAAAATATTATTTTTAATCTTTGATTATGGAGAAAGAGGTTGATGAGGCAAAAGTGCCAATTGCCCATGAAAGTTGCTCAGCCCTTCTGCAGGGGCACCATACATTAGCAACTGGCCAAGTGCTATGGGGTTCAGGGGAAGGAGTTGGTTTATGGCTGGGTGGGGGAATCAGGAAAATCTCATTAAAGGAGGTGACAAGTGAACAGGCTGTGAAGGATGGGTACACTCTCATTTGTTACATGGGAGAAAGATATTCCTGGCAGAAGGAAGGCATAAGCAAAGAGTGAAATGGTGCAGAGATTAATAGGTTCTTAGAAAATAGAATGTGTTTCTTTGCATTTAGCGTGAGTGGAAACAGAAAAGACATTTCTAAGTGGCCTGTGCATGTGTGTCTCTGTGTATGCGTGGTGGTTGATTTGCATAGCGTAATGTTTAAATTTTTCCATCTTTCCTAAGTTAATTATCATTAGCATTAATGCAAAATTGTTAAATTAGATCTTAGGAAATTTTCAGACACCTTAAACAGGCACCTCATTTGAAATTATTAAAATGCAAAACAAATCAACATACTATAAAAGAAGACTGTCCTCTTCTTTTCTCCTTCTGTCTTTTTTACTTGAATTTTACAGAACTCAGGTTGTCAATGTGACTTTAAAATTCTTCTTAAAGAAAGAACAAAACTTACAATTAGAGGATAATTCTTAAAAAGATGATTGACAAGAAATGGATTATGGGGCTTTCCACTTTAAATCAAATAGAAGTCGATGCTCCTTCAGAGCTTGTTTAAACACTTCATTCTATTTTACAAAAATTTTCGGTCTGGGCATTTGGCCAAAAATGTATTTCCTTTTATCTTTTGAGTGACGTAAACCTCAATGGAAATGTAATGTGGGTGTTTTAGGCCCTTTAGAGTTTTGTTTTTTTTTTTTTTTCCTCAGCCCTATCTGTTGCCTATGAGGGATGATGGATAATCTTGACAAAAAAGTACTCATTATTTTTATAGCTGAAACATGTCGATGCCTCAACAGAGAAGTCTTTCATAAACTGAACTTTGAGAGACTTAACCTCTCTTCGCTCAACCGCAACAACATTTTAGATGATGTATTCAGCTAGATACCTGTGTGCTAGGTGCATTGCCTTTGTCTATGCAAGGAAAAGAGAAGTAAACCACAGTTGCCAATATCTCTCCCATAGGCACACAGATTCAAATTAGTATTGCAGTTTGGGATCTATTCTTGGAAAGGAACAAAGAAACAGGAGGGAGAAGGGCAGATATGTCTCTGAGAGGTCAAATATCATAACAAAACCTTCATATGAGCCTCTCAGAGCTAGACTCTGTGCTGAATTTTACAGAAATTTCATTTAAATCCTCCCAGTAAACCTGCAGGAGAGATGTTATTATCTCATTTTTTTTTTTTTTTTTGGTGGAAGAATGAAAGTATTTGAATTGTTGCCAAATAATTAATACAGAAAATAAGCATGACAGAAGTTCAAAGAGAAGGAGAAGTCACTGAAATAGGATGATCTGGTATGGTCCATGGCAGTGCTTGACATCAGTGTATTTTCATGGACACAAAGAGGGCAAGAAAGGTGTATTTCATAAAAGATGAATTAAAGAATTCATAGGAACATTTGGGCTCTAGCGGCCAGGAATTTGGGTTTTATATAGAGGAAAATGGAAGGTAACAATAAGTCGGTTTGGGGACACTTTAAGAGGATAACTTGGGTGGGGTTTCTGGAAGCAGTTTGAGGCAGAGATTGGTGTCCATGTGTTTCATTCTGGGTGAACCACAGAAGAAAGCGAGCAAGGCGGAAGACAAAGAAAACATTGTACAAAAATGAACAATTATGTAAAATATAGGTAAATTTAAAAATATAAATAAGTATAAAGAAAGAAAGCGAGCAAGGGCAGTGAGGTTCAGCAGGGAAGGCTCTCCGCACTGCGGTTTCCTCTGGAGCCTGGCTGAGGCGGACGCCACAGGTTGCTGAGGGCCTGAACAGCCCCATAGAGAGGACCCTGGCTGGGAGCAGTGGCAGCAAGCTTGACTTCTCTGGACCTCTTTGGCTGCGGGTTTCCCTGTGGAATGAAGAGCACACTTCTGGGGCTCATATTTACCTCAAAGCGATTCTCCAGAGACGGGAATAACTAGCATTAGTCAGCGGACAACATCGTCAGCAGTTGAGGACGGGCACACAGCCTCTAGAGGGGATCAGGACACTCCGATGTGGGGGATTCAAATGCCATGCTGAGGATTTGGGATTTCCCTCACTGAGCACTAAAGGGCTATAATGGACAAAGACCATTTCGCAGACAGTATGACAATGATAATGGTACTAAATCATTAGGATATTACAATGATATAGATTACAATAATAACACTAGTCAACAGTGAGCTCATAACTGACTTAAAAAGGTCCTAATCTCTAGTATCTTGGTGTGCTGAACATGAATATAACCCTGCAAATTTTTTATTAGCTCTTGTTTTGAAGATATTTCATATAATTCATTTTATATGTTTCACAGTGTAAATTTATTCAATAGGACTGCAACAACATCCTAAATCAGCCTAGAATGATATAATATTGCATCGCATTGCCTAATACCATCATGCACACATCATCCAGTGTGGATTGTATCATTTTCTGATGCAATGCAATACCACTGCGAGGCGACTGCTGAAGTAAGCTGACGTCAGCAGTGCACTATAGAAAGTCCTGTCAGAAAGGTTGAGCATTGAAAATATTTCAGACTTTGTGTGTGAGACAGTTGAAGCTACTGATCCATAGAACTGTTATTATTTTATCCATTTAGGCAAATACAGAACAGTATGTCTTGAAAGTGCATTAATAGTGTGGACAATTTCTGCTCTATTTGTGGGGAAGTGACATTTGCCAACCAGAAGAAAAGTATCACTTCTCAAGTGAAGAAGGCTTATCATCCTGACTTTGGATGCAAGGTTGGTGACCAAGACAAGCCTTGGGCCCCACATTTATGCTGTGCTGAATGGACAACACAGCTTTCCCAGTGGTTAAATGGCAAAAAACCATCAATGCCGTTTCCAGTCCCCATGGTGTGGAGAGAGCCAAGCAATCACAGAAAAGACTGTTACTTCTGCGTGGTTCCTCCTCTTTCCAGCGGAATAACAAAGCAAAAGAAGTCGAGAATAGTCTACCCAAACATTCCATCTGCATTGAGATGATCAATTCAACAATTTGCTGCAGGGTGATGCAAAACAAGCATGGAATGCTTTTCCCCCGTGTCTACAAACTTTTGTGGGAATGTTAGAGCAGAAAACTACAAGGAACTAGTAAGAGACATGCGGATGCACTATCAGAAACTTGGCTGCAATATGTCTCTAAAGATCCACTTCCTTCATTCCCATCTCGATTTCTTCCCTGAAAACTGTGGTATGGTTAGTGATGAACATGGCGAACATTTTCATCAAGATATCGCATCAGTGGAACAAAGATACCAGGGAAAATGGTCCACTACAATGCTGGCTGACTACTGCTGGACACTCCCCAGAGATTCTCCTGAACAGCTGTACAAGAGACAAGTGAAGAAATCTAAGAAGTAGTCTATGACTTGCTTTTTTACAGGTGTTAACTGTAGGCCTATTACTATTTGGCATGCATTTTGTGATGTAAACATCCATTTATTGCAGATTACAAAAAGACGAGAGCGAAAATTAGGATTTGACAGTCATATTTGTGTTGAGCACATACAAATTGATAGGAAATGACTAATTTTATTTCAGTAACATGACTTTTGTAAAAATTTGTTGACCGGTGATTGGCATGCATTTCGTGATGTAAACATCATTTTTTTGCAGATTACAAAAAAAAAAAAAAAAAAACTAGAGCCTAAATTATAATTTGACGGTCATATTTGTGTTGAGCACATACAAATTGATAGGAAATGACTAATTTTATTTCAGTGATATGATTTTTGTAAAAACTTGTTGACCAATGTAATATCTAATGCACACTGATCGTTTAATATAGACAAATAGTGTAATAAATGCTTTATGTAGATTACCTCAGTTCCTAAAATATTCTCTAAAATCTTACTTAATATGTCAGATATGCTGTTAATGATAGGTATTTTAATGAAAAGTAGTATTAGCCTAAGGAAGCCAACAGTTCTAAAAAAGTAAGGGTCTCCTCACAGAACTGTGCATGGGGAAGTAATATGGCAAAATACCAAAACATGGCTAATACCAAATCAACTTTCTTAAAAAATAATATCAGCACCCTCCTTAAAAATCTGAAATGTCTCCTCATTGTGTAAGAATTTCAGTTCAAATTCCCCAGCACGTATTCAAAGCTTTCTTAAATCTGACCCAAATCTTTCTATTCCTTCTATTTACTACTTCCCCACATCCTAAACCAACCAGAAAACTCATTATTTCTGAAAACTTGCTGTGGTTTTTCTTTGGGTCTTTGATCTCACCATTTCCTCAGTTTCAGATGCCCATTCTGTCTTTTTCACTTAATGAAAAGTTAATTACCCGTCCACTCCAAAGTCCAAAGTAAACTGTTTGAGAAGCTTTATTATCTGATAAGAAAACCACCACTCTCTCTTCTGAACTCAAATATAATAGGCAAAGTGCAGTTCTTACTCCCACAGAACCTCCACAGCCTGCCCTTTACGCTTTCTTGGGATAATAAGCCTACTTCAAAGGGGCACAGAGGAAGCGACATGGGTGACTTATCCTTAGTTCCTGCTGCTTATATGTTCTCAAATATTTTGAAGGTATATTGTAGGCCTGATTCATTTTGAATTTACCACACTAACTTGTCCTTTGCCTATTCAAACTATATATTCAATGAATGAATGAATGAATGAATGAATGAATGATGATTTTAGATGTGGAGTCGTGATGTTGAAAAAAATATTAATAAATGTTTGATTCTATTTAGTTGTTCATAGAAACTCCAAATTTAACAGTGTAATCTTTTCTTCTGTAATACATGTTAGGTTTTTCTATGAATTTTGTCAACTACATGTACAGTTATATTACTATTTATATGATAATAAAATATGTTATTCCACAGTGCCAATAAATAAAATGGGAATAATTCTGATACAGATAAAGAAAGAAACTGGAGAAAATTTGAACCCCCGATTCATGAAAGAACATAGTGTCCTTTTCTGTCAAGTTGTATGCATTTCATAAATTCAGAAACGTCACTTATTGACTTGTAATTTTATGAACTGCAACAAACTGAAAATGAATCTGAGTGAAAATATAATAGTGTCATTGAATTTTTATCTCCAAAAGGCCGTTGATTTCCAGAAGTGGATAATGTTGGTGCCATACACAAATTAAATTGGACGTTGCTAATTTCCTTCTACCAAAGTGTGCCAAATGATTTAATTTTGAATCAAAATTATTATGTAATTACATTCAGTGTTCAAAGTGCATATGGGTGAGCTCCATAAATTCTGTGATGGTTAATTTGTTTCAGTAAATTATTTTTTCCATGATCTCTTTAGAGGAAATGAATGTAAATTGTTAAAACTAATTACAGTCAAACATTATCTAAATGGAACCTAAAATTGGAAAATATTTGCTGCAATCAGCTTTTATGAGAAAGAAGCAAAAGCCAGACTATAGGTTGGAAACAATTTATCCTTCCTACGTATGCAGCTCTTTCAGGATGTGTCTTGAGTCCTATGCCAATTCACTCTTTATGGTTGTAATTCCTTCATCTTCAATCTTGCTTATTCAATAAAAATATTTACTGAAGGCCCTCTAGACCACGTACTGTAAATCCATGTTGAAAAATTAGTATTTGTAGTAAACACCGTCAGGTACTACAAGAAGCTTCAATAAAAATAAAATTTCATTTAGTTTACTGTTCTTACACCAGCAGGAATTTGTCTTCCGGTAGCACTACTCATATCTCTTTGTGCAGGGAGCGTGATTGAACAATGGGTCCAACTGCTGCCGCTTTGGACCCACTACCCAGTAGGTAGAAGCCCATTCCTATGAGATGTAGGATTATGATAGGCACCTTTGGCTCAGGCTCCCTTACTGGTCTTTCTGCAGACTGAGACTCTTCCAAGAACTCCTCTTTCCTTCTCTCCTTTCTCCAGGTTAGACTTTCATTGGGCTTAGACTCTCCAGCCTTCTCTAACTTCTTTCCATCTATTCTCCACTGGTTTTCCCACAGATCTCTAGCATGTTTCTATCATCTTGGCATCTGCTTCACTGGAAATCTGAACCAATGACATATTCTGTTGGTCTCAAAGTCTTGCTACGCAAAGTGCAATAGAACTATGATTTCACCTGAGACCTATCAAATTAGAATTTGCATTTTTAGCAAGGTATCAGGTAACTCTTATGCACAGTTAGGTTTGAGACACATTGGTATGGGCCAATCTAAACAAGCTGATATTTAAATGAATCTCATCATGTTCATAATCACAGCATTCAATAGAAATTTTTATGACATGTAGAGCAACTGCTTAATTGATATTTGTTATAGTGAATTTAAATAATGGCATAAAGATCATTGTACATTTTCTTGGTTAAGTGAATCCACTAATTTCATTCCTTACTTCTATGAAGCCAAATGTTCAACTTCATTCTGTTTATTTGTTTTTTATTTGCAGGATCACCAGATGGATAAAGATCACCTCCAGTTCATCCTGCAGCTGATCACAGATTGTTCACCATTATAGTGCTTCTGAGATTTCTGTATTTTCCATATATTGAGACTAATCCCTGTTAGAGACTATTGGTTCCTATACCAACGACTACTTCTCCTTCTTAAGAACAAAATGCAAAATTTTCAATGCTTGTATTACCACCTGATAAAAACAAAAGCATAAACAAACAAAAACTATTTTGCAATTCTCCTGACTGCTAGTGTAGGATATCAGTGGAATCTTCCTTGGGATTTCTAGAAAAACATTCTTAAAAGGGGATGGAGAGAAAATCTTTTCCTTGTTGTCTTCTTCCTGCTATGTGTAATGAATGATAGCTAAATGTCCAGCTGCCATCTTGGACTGCAAGGCAATGCATCAAGGAGAAACAAAATAGGAGGAGCCTGAATTCCTCATGAACTTGAAACTGCCATATCAGTCCTGGTCTGTGTCCTTAGCAGTTCTTTAATGTGAGATAAAAAGAAATTTCTATTGTTCTAAATCTCCTGTTTTCTTGGGATTTTCTAGAACATGTGGATAACCCTAACATAAATCATAGAACTATGAGTAAGCACATATAGTGATTGAAGAGATATTTTACATTTTGCACTAGGAATATACAGATTGAAAGTTTGGTAAGAGAAGACAGATAAACAAATTGAAGCAGTGCTATGGAATTTAGCATTGTTTTTCTGTAACATTTGTCTTTAGGACAAATAAATATATTGTAATTAATACTTATTTCTATCAAATGTCCAGTAGTATAAACAGTAGTATAAACAGAAACATTGTCCTGCTTGATTTTTTTTGTTTCCTGCTGTATTGAAAAATAGCTTACAGTAAAAGAAAAACAATGGTTTACATTATTCAACTGTTCATTAATACATTGATTCAAACACACATTTATAAAACAATCATTTTTATGTTAGGGAAATTAAGTTGAACAGAGTCGAACCTTATAACCACAATTATTTTTGAGGGATGTAACATTTCCCTGGCTAATCAGCAATAAATTTTATTGCTTTATCATTTTCAAAATACACTGAGAACTTATCATTTGTTCAATTCTACTGGAAGTAACAATGTTTACAAGGGAATACCAATTTTTGCAAAAGATCAACTGTGGAACTTAGAGAAATGATCCATCTAGCTGTTGCTAAGATGTGTAATGAGTCCTATGTGTAATACATATAAAAATTGACCATCTATAGGGTCCTCCTTGGTGGTGCAATGGATTAAGTCTCAGCCTATGAAGCTGTCTACAGCCACCGCATCACGAGTTTGATGCCCACCCAGGGAGATTCCCACATGGCTCAGCAGACCTCTCCTGCCTCGCCCACTACTCTCCTCAGCAGTGTACTTAGGTCGATCTGCCTCTTCTTTTCCACGCTCTGTCTCTGGTGAATCCTCTCACCACCACCTCCCACACCTCTGGCCTACACCCCAGTTCTTGTATGCATAAATAAATAAATCTTTAAAAAAATGACCAGCTGTGGAAGACAGAACATGATCATTGCCAAGGAAGTCCAACAGGAAACAGACACTCCTGAGATTCCTTGGAGGGGAAGATAGTGTAGACTTCCCTCTTGAATAAAGGAGACTTCTGTTGGGACGCTGAAGAATTGGTAGGCTTCTGATTAGAAAAAAAGATAAACTTGGGACAAATAGCAAAATCAGTGTAAAGAGAGGTGGCATTTTCTGAGTATAATGTTCTTAGACTAACCTGAAAATTATAGTGACAGTATAAGACATCTGCAAAAAGACTAAAACTTACAGAAGAGATGAACCTGGATGGGGAGGGGAAATGTGGACAGGCAGAGATATTTCTGAGAAGTCGAGCAGGAAAGGACTCTTGGGAATGTAGTTATCTGAAGGTTTTGATCCTCTGACCCTGGGTCACTTTAAAGGACGTGGTCAAACCCCTGAGAGTGATTGATGAAAAATAATATGGTAACTTTTGGCGTGGGGTCCTTTTTATCTTGTCAGAAAGTCTGGGGAACAGTGGTCATGTACTAAATTATTATTTTGAAACATTTTTATTTTAATGTTAGAATGGAGTGAAACTTGAGAGGTTATCCAATGCATTCTGCATTCTATAAATGAGACAAGAGAGACCAAGAGAAGTTAAATGAGGTATCAGATTCACACAGCTAACAAGACATAGAATCTAGATTAAACTTTAGGCTTCTGATCATCTACCCAGCATCCTCTCCTCTATATCCCACAGCTCTGAATGATGCAGTCAGGAGTTAGTATCCCACAGAAGAGTTCAAGCCACAGGTACTAAATTTTTGGTTCTCATCAAGCCCAGTCATGCTGACTGAGGAAATTCCAGAGTAAAGTTGGTTTCTGTACTACTGAGCAGTGTATCTGCACGTGTGCAGACATCTTTGTGCTCACCCATACTTCTCCCATCACCCACACAGCTATAGATATGCCAGTAACAGACTTGATAGAGGGCTAGTGAGGCGTCAGGGCTCCTTGAATCTAGTGATCAGGTTTTTTAGCTTGTGGATTTGTTGTTTTTGTTTACTATCAAAAGGACATCAGATGCCTTTCTCCAGTCTCAAAATGAGGGTTATGAATGATAAACAAAATATCAGCATCTGAGCAAACAGCATGTTCTCTGTCCCTGCAAAAAGCCCTATATCCTCAGTATAAATGTGTCATCAATTGCCAGGTCTCCGACCCAACTTTAGATACTTTGGTGCATGCGTAAGTGTGTAAGTTGCACAATGACTGCTATTTCTTTGTAGAATGTTGGCTTTGAGACAGATGTTTGGGTTAGGGGTGAATAAATGGGTGAGAAAAAAGACTTACAGCCAGCAAGAATTATTAGCATGATAGCATGATAGACTTTTTTTGCCTGGCCAACGAAAGCAGGCAGTTGCCTTGTTTTCTTTCTATCATTCTGTGCGCTTATGAATTTACTGTGTGTACAGAAACGAGCAGTACCAGGAAAAGCTGCCAATACACAAGGTCTTTTCGAGCTTTCTTTCAAAAATATTATTGACATTGGTTTTAAATGCAAAATACCTGAATTGTAATTCTAGGCATAGGCACTAGGATCACATTATGCTGTGTGTGTGCTTGTGCACACATGGAGAGTGAGCTTATGCTGAGAAGAGGTGTGATTTTCTCATCTGAGATGGCTCATTTATTTGGATAGCTGCAAATGCTCAAAAGAGAACGGACACAGCCTTCGGTTGCAGGTGTTCCTCAGCGAGTGCATATTGGTGGGGGCTCGATGTGGAAACCTGTAGACTTCCTCTCCAAATAGAAGCTGGGAAATCATCCAACACGTCCCACTTTCCTGAGAGGAAGCAAGATGTGGGGACAGGAAGGCTGTGTCAATAAAGCAGTGCAGCAAAGCCTTTGCGATTATTTTCGCATCATAAATATTCTGCAGCCAAGCTTATGAAATTATGGTACTGAACAATTGTAATTGCTGACATTCTGCAATGAAATTGAAGAGGAACTGAGTTTGCCATCCTTTCCCGTGAAATCTTCTATAAAACAACACAGAAAGGAAGCTTCAGAAGGGGAGCCACCCTTGTCAAACCAAGAGCGCTAATTAGGGCATGTAAGATTGTGCTTCCCCTCACAACCTGCTCAGAGAGAGAGGAGGATGTGCTCTGCTCAGGAGGGGCTTCCTGCCTGGGCCAGTAGCCTTGGCTTCGGGATCTTACTGACCTTGACTTCAGAAATGTGTCCATGGTTCCTGCCTCGCTACCCCAAATCCTCCATGAGGCTTCCCCAAGACTCTCAGCTCGCTTTCATGCTCACCATCACCTGTTCTCCCAGCACACAATCTGTCATTTCTGACATTCAGTTCTTTAGAGGGATGACTCAATCCAATTCAATGAAGTCCTTCCCACCGCCATCAGCTCCTCCCCTTCTTCCTCTGATTGTAATGGCTTCAAACACCCCCACCTCGTCATTCCTCTCCAGCAGCAGCTGCACCTGGGTGACAGCAGTCAAAATGGACAGGGAATTATTCTGCCTCCCACTGTTCCCACTACTTAACTCTGTGCCTGTGTCTACAGCAGTTTAAAGGCCGGGGATTTGAACCTAAAATGTCAAGAGCTGAGTCACTTTGATGAAACTTCTGAATCAAAATAGCTTGGTCTCTGTAGCAGGTTAGTTTCCTATTTTAAGCCTGTAAGATTTATGTGTCATATTGCTGTGGAAGGGAAATTCCACTTCCTAGTACTGTTTTGGAAAGCTGTATAGGGGGTTGGTCCACCATGTTAGGCAGAGCTGTTGAAGGAACATATTGAGCGGAGAAAGGCGATAACTAGAGAAAGGGCTTTGGACAAGGCTCTATCCTGGAACAAGACAAGAGGTAGCAGAATGGTCACATATTTTGTTTTCAGTCCTTCATCTGTTTAACAAACCTTCCTTGCACACTGATCATGTGCTAATCATGGTTGTGAGTATTGGGGATCAGACCAAGAAAAGGATAGTCAGAACAGAGCCTGAATTTTCATTCAACATGTACTTACAGCACATACGTGTCCCTATTTTCCAGGGACGGCTCTGATTCACTCCTACTAGCTCACATAACTCATAATATTTCACCCTTTCATGCCAAAATTTCTGTTTGGTCAGTAATTTATGTGGCCATACCAACCCTTCATGTCTGGAACTATGGGGTACTCAGCATGCAAGGAGAGCTGGTCTCTGAGGAACTCCTGGTTTGCCAAGGTCAACAAGGGCACAAACAAGGGCTATTCAGTAAGTGCTCTAGCAGAAATAAGAACAAGTTTCTGAGTACAAGTTGCCCAGATCTTGAAAAAATAGTAGCAATTGTCTGAAAGATAAAGGGAATAAGGGAGTGAGGTGAGTTGAAAACAGATTAGAATTAATTCCTATTTTGTTCTACTTGGTACAGAGAGAAGAAGCAGTATGTGCCCAAAACTAAAGAACTACGAAAGAAAACATCCAGTGTGGAGATGCTCATGCAGAGAAAGGTCTAAATAATTTGCATATCACAGAAAATCAGAGTTTGCTACCAGGAAAGTGTGTATATGATATACATATATATTTAATATAGACTTTTAAATCTGTTTTACCCTCTGTACTAATATAAATACATACACATAACTGATGGGTGGAACATATGTTTATACCTGTAATATGTATTTAGGTATAAATAATGAATATATATGTATACAGTCTTCAGTTGTGTGATAATCCCTGCTAAGGCACAATTTATTTAGAAGGAGCCAAAGAGCATAAACTTCTGAGTGCTTTCCGATCTCCTTATATTTTCATTTTTCCCTTCTCTTTTTCTTCTTCTGTGAGAGAATTCCAATTTCTTGTATTTTCAGAGATAGCTAAACTATACTCACTAGCCCCCTTTTTGATAAGAGGGTCTGTGGGCTGCTTTCTGGACAATGGAATGTGTAGGAATGATATGCAACATTGCAGATCTGTATGCTAAAAACTTCCCCATCATCCTATGCTTCTGGAAGTGTATTGACAAGAAACAGCATTCCCTTCTCCCTACATGAGGGAAAGGCTATCTGACCCCAGTGAGTCATGGAGATTTAGGGGGTGCTTGTTATAGCAACTGTGTTCATTACTATAAATAATACACCTCCATTTCCTCCTTAACTTTCCTGGTGAAATTCAGCAAAAGTCTCAAAAGGTGACTATGTATGGTTATAGAATGATTCTAGTCATTCTCTTACACATTCTATACCTGCTCTAGAACTTGAGTAAGTTGATGAAGAAGACCCAGGTTTTTGTTTTGTTTTGCTTTTGAGTTTCAGTCATGGCCTATTGAAAAATTAAAAACTCTGTCCGTTCAGTGGGCCTGGGCTACTCTTTGGCTTATCTGACCACTGTATCACCCAGTCCTTCCGGCAGCATTTATCACAGAAACAAATGCAAGTGTGAAGATACCGACTTTCATTCCTTCTATATGATTTGATTTTTATAAACACAATTAATGGAAAAAGAGCAATAAAGTGGGATTTGCTTCTTGGCCTCGCTCATTAACTGCTCACTCCCCACCTACACCCCTCCCCCAAGTCATACACTCTCACTAAAGAAACCTCTGCTTTGAGGTAGAAACCAGAATATGTTTACTTATTAAACAAACTTTGAATGTCAGGGACCAAAAGGCTTTAGGGATCTACAGATAAATAAAACATAGACCAGTACTCTAAAAAACTCAAAGTCTGATGGCAAAGAGAAAATGTTAACTGAAAATTACAAGAGTGGTTCTGATGGAAATGGAAATGCCTAGCAAGAAAGAGGGCACACAAGTAACCGTCCAAGATTATTAAGAAAGGCTTCACTTAGTATTTGACATTTCAGCTGGACTTTGCGGGAGGACAAGGCTTCCCTCAGTGGAGAAAGGCGTTGAAGAAGCATAATAGGTATCTGTTACTGTAAATGCAAAGGAAAAAGTATAGAGTCATCAGGAATACATTTCTGTTGAAACAAAATGTTTGTGCAAATTGAAGAAATGGTGAGTTTGGGCTGGGAAGGCCATGGGAAACAATCTAAGGTATCCTAGACTTATTTGTGTGTGTGCAACAGCAATAAATCCATGATTTTGATTATTGTCTGGTTGTGATTGACACCATTTTATCATTTAGACTGTGTATGTCCTGGGCTTTCCATGATCCCTTTGAAGCTTCCTTAGCTATGATTTCATGTTTCGTGAGTCAGAGGGAGTAAGTGGGATCAGGAAGTGCTGAACAATGGAACTGGGAATAACCATTCTCCCAGGTTGAAGGCAGCTGATAAGGTCAGAGGGTGGGTCTCCCTTCCCACCCTGCACTGGTCAGGCAGCACAGGGCACAGGGCAGACCCTGCTTGTGTTCAGAAGAGCAGCAGTGTTGGCAGGTCTTAGACACAGGGTCACCTTCTGCCCTGCCCTTCTTTTTTTTAAAGATTTATTTATTTATACATACAAGCTGGGGTACAGGTCAGAGGCGTGGGGTGGCGAGAGGGTTCACCAGAGACAGAGTGGGGAGCAGAACAGGCAGATCAGAAATACACTGCTGAGGGGAGCAGCGGGTGAGGCAGGAGAGGTCTGGTGCACCATGTGGGATTCTCCGCGGCTGGGCATCGAACTCGCATCGCGCGCTGCCAACAGCACCACAGCGCAGCGCTCAACCACTGTGCCACCAGGGAGGCCCTGCCCTGCCCTTCTTAATACGAACATCTGAACCTGCATCTGCTTAAACACCATGCACACAAGTGGATACGCAATACACTCTCTGTTGACACTACCCTGGCCTCTCTTAAACTCCTTAGAACAGAATAAGAACAGCTAGGACTCTTCCAACTAAAATGTATTCTCAGGGTGTATGTGTAACTTGCAGAGGAAGAACTGGTATATTCTTGTCAAATAACTCACTTAGTTCTATAAGTTTTGTAAATATATAATAATGGGCCTAGAATAATAGAGCTGGAAGGAAAGAAGGTTATTAACTCCTAGTTTTTATAGATGAGACGAAGGCCCACGGATATTTTGCCAGGCACTAAAACTCTGATTGGATTTTGATATAAATGAAGCTTATCCTAGTAAATGCATATCAATTTCTGATAAAAATCAAAAATTTTATAAACATACAGTACTCATTAATGCTTTTTTAACATTGTCAGGATTCTTCCTGATCTACTATTGATAGCATTTTTTAATCAGTTAAGAAGTTTTCCACTAAATTGAATCTGCAGAAAGGCAAGACAATTTATTCACATGAACAGTGCATAGCACACAGTATATATTCAAAAATTCTTACCAAAGACAGTAACCATACCTTCTTTAATTTTGTCAAGATTTGAATATTTCTATTAGCTAAAATTAGATGTGTTTTTGAAGCATGTGACTGAAAGAAGAAAGAGTGTCTACAGTATCAGTATCACACTAATTTAAACAGTCTTTTTACTTTCTGATAACTAACATCTAGTTTCAGGTGGAAACTTCTGGTCTGTGCTGATTCTGGAGGGCTTTGTCATGCTCTGTGCTGACTGGTGGTCTCTTGTATTTCAAGGAAACCATAGGAGAACCAGAGAAAGCTGCATACAGTTTTGCTTTCTGTCCTGAATGCTCAGTCTTTTTATACTGAATATAGTTCTATCATTTTTTTCTTTAGATGACTGGTTATTTTTTTTTAAGATTTTATTTTACTTATGCATACAGCTGGGTTGCAGGCCAGAGGTGTGGGGTGGTGAGAGGGTTCACCACAGAGTGGGGAGCAGAACAGACAGATCGACCGAAATATACTGCTGAGGGGAGCAGCAGGCAAGGCAGGAAAGGTCTGCCGCACCATGTGGGAATCTCCCTGGCAGGGCATCGAACTTGCGTTACAGCTGCCGACCACCCCACAGCACTAGGCTTAACTTGTTTCACCACCAGGGAGGGCTTTAATGTAGCTCTCTGAAGTAAACTTAGTCCTTGGGCCTTCTAGACAAGGACAACATCATAAACCTTGAGGCTTGTCTAAAACCTCAGAGCCAGTGAATCTTAAAAGGAGTGGGCCATATGAGGGATGAAGTATGCACACTATTTGGGATCCATGTCAGAAAATGTTAAGTATAATCTGAGAAATTATATTAGGTGAAATATGAAACCTGGTGAATTCATTGTTTTCTATAATACAAACAGCAAGTTAAGCTTAAAACAATATTTGCTGGCTGGGAGAAGCAAAGATAGATTAGAGATGGGGCTTTGGGGAAAGGTAATAGTATGCAAATCCACTAATTCCCAAGGTAGGAATCTGCTTCTTGGTAGAGTCAGAGGACAGATCGAAACTATAAATCCTATGCTAAATTGGCTAAGTCTTGCTGTTATCTCCTAGCTACTGCTAGCCACTATTTATAGCAGCATTGGCTGGAGAAGGTGCTCCATCTTCAAGGATAAGATCAGGATGGCTGAGGAAATGGCTGTCACATTGTTGACTTTCTCATGACCTTTCCCCCCAAGTCACCCAGCAGGTGCTTTCAGAAGAGTTAGCCCAGGGAGGGAAATCCCCAAACAACAACAGTGGGTAGATGATTTTCTCAGTTGATAACCTGGTAGCACGAGCCCATGGAAAGAGTCAGAGTAAACACCTTCATGTCCAGGAAATAATGCATGTCGTTGACTGATCACAACTCTTTGCTCCATTCCTGCTCAAAGAACTTTTCTAGATTCCTGTCATTCACCTCCCATAACTTGAGAAGAGCAGAAGCAGAGCTTTAGGTGAGACAGGTCTGTGAAAATAGCTTTTGTAATTAACAGGCACTATAGAAATAATTGGGAAAAAATAGGCAGAATAGAAAGCAAGACACTGTTCTGTAGTTTCACCCGCTGTTGTGTGGAGCAGTGATGGCTAGAGGTGGGGGAAAGGATACTCTTCTTGTTGTTTATAAAACTTGTTTTGTAACTTTGCTCTTTGAGTAAAACAACGCCAAAGTGTTTCCTTCCTGTTAGTGTGCTTGTGTAAATTTGTTGAGTCATTTCTATTAATCATATCACTTTTTTTTTCAGGAAATAATGTGGTATCTTGACAAAAATACAAAGGTGGCTGTAAACAAACATTCGTTAAATAGCATAACAGTATCAGGTTCCACCTGTAGTTTATAGAATGTTTTGAATTTCACTTTGGAGGAGGCCCAGTCTTTCTCTTTGGTGGAAACTTCTGTAATAAAAGTGTCAATTATTGTTTATGAAGCCCATACTTTACACCACATGCTATGCTAAGCACTTTACATTATCTCATTAAAGTTTCATAACAAAACTATAAGGAGGGAAATATTACTATTACTACTTTGCCAATAAAGAAACAAACTCAGAGAAGTTATAGAACTTGCTCAGTATCACATACATATTAAGTGGGTTGGGGTGGTGCTGTGCAGGACTGGCTGGGGGGAAACAGGATTTAAACCCAAACAGACTACACTAGATTTACATCATTCTCGAAGGCAGGATTTCTGGAAGACATAAACCTTGAAGCTGTTCTCAGCTTAGGGTGAATGAGTTTCAAATAAATTTCTGGGAAAGATATGGTAGCAAAAATTACCCTTAGGAGATCAAAAAGCAAGGAAAATACATGTAAAAGGAGTCAATGGCCTAGGGTCAAGACTTTAGGTTGGTGGTGAGAGAGGGGTTCTCAAAGGCAAGTTAGTTTAGTAATTTTGCTCAAGACCAATTCTTAGTAGTTCGCTTTAAGAATTTATCTTTGACTTACTAGAAACCTACATATATCAGATAAAGTTGATACTTTGAGATTATATCCAATCTATTAAGCTCAAGTAGTCATCAGTTCTATAATGCTAAAGGAAAATGCCTATTCATTGTGTACATAGCTGGTAAGAATAAACTGCACTGGCATTGTGGTGAAGTCTATGTTGGGGGGATTTGTTCCCAGATTTCTACAATGTACATATAGTAGATATACCACTGGTGGATGAAATTGATCTGTCTTTATGTAGCACATGAACAGAAATTTAAGAAATATCAGCAATATATTTTGTTACCTTAAATATATAATTATGTTAAGTGATTGATACTTATCAAGCTTTCCTCTAAAATAAACTTATTTTGGTTAATTCCAAGTTAGCATTAACTAAAAATATTTAATAAAATACAGTACAGGTAATTTGTATGTATGACAAGCAATGTGACAGCAAAGTGCATTGAATTAATAAAAAGTGCTCAGTCATTCCTATAAATCCAGTAAATTAAATGCAGCTTATAAGGACCTACAGAAAATTATTTTCTGAATCCCTTAAAATTACTGTTAATGAAGTTCCCATCCAAGGAAAACTAATCCTTATTTTAAATGAGCCAGATGTACAGTGTTAAACATATAATTTGAAAATAAAACAGCACATTAACTGTTGGCCTTATTTTTACTCATGTTTAATTTCCTTTTGAATATCATGTAAGCACAAACTCAGAGACAGCAAATGACTATGCCATCAATGTTACCAGGAATTAAAATATATTTTGAAAGATTTATTTATTTATGCATACAAGAGCTGTGTAGGCCAGAGGTGTGGGATGTGAGAGGATTCACCAGAGACAGAGTGAGGAGCAGAACAGGCATATCCACTGAAATACACTGCTGAGGGGAGCAGCAGGGGAGACTGGAGAGGTCTGCTGCACGATGTGGGTTACCTCCCTGGCCAGGGATCTAACTCAGGCAGTGGCTGCTGATAGCTTCGTAGTGCTGAGACTTAACCCTATGTGCCATCAGGGAGGCCCTCGAAATATTTTAAATGCATAAATCCATTAAACTGACCACATTCCAACCTCCAACCAATTTGGAGCAATAGATTTTCTAAGGGTATGATTAAATTTCTGTTATTGGGCATGATGGTGATTGACTCCAAGAAGGATACTTTTAGCAGTGTAGAATAATACACCATTGCAAGTCCCAGAGCCATAGCATCTCAGACTGCTTAGTCAGGCCCCTTCCAACTTTTTCAGTTTACAGGGATGGAAACGGAGGCCAGAAACATATCCAGTGGCATGCAACTAGTATATAGCAATTTACTAGTCATACAATGTACTTTGAAACTCAGAATTGTCCCATTGTTAAGATAGAGTTCCTTTATTTTGTTGTATTTATTCGCCTTCTAAAATATAAGCATGAGGAGAAAAGGTAGATTCCTCCATTTTCGCATGTTGTGTGATTTGCTGTGCCTCAGTTTTCTTATTTCTATAAGGATTTTTTAAATTGCAGATTTGAAGAAAGGACTGAATGAATTAACATAATTATATAAATGAATGAATTAACATAAATATATAAAGCTCAAAGCACAGTGTTTCTCGAGAAGTTAATTCTATTTTCTCTCTACCTTTAAGTTTTATGTAGGATGATTTTAAGGACCAAGAACAGTATTAAAGAGAACACAGTAAGTGTTCTTTCCTACTGGCAACTAAAGTACTATAAACACAGGTAACTTTATAAGGAAAAAATAATCAAAATCATTGCAGAACTCTGTCCGTAAATGCATTTCCAGAGTTATACTTAGTAAGCACATATTATTTATTACTTTTCATACATAAAATGTCTTCTTACATATTTCTATATTGCCTCCTAGTCATATTTTTTTTCTAACATTTGACTGCCACGGAGAATTGACTGTGCTCTTTAATCTGTTGAACAAAATAGTTGTTTTCATATTACCTATAGTCCTGAGTTACATGTTGAATGTCTGTCTTCAGAAACTGTGAGTAGGTAAGGACAATGGCTGATACAGTTCCCTACTTTCAGGAATTAGCATACTGTATATCCTGTCATTGGTGTTCAGCAAGAATTCCTTGATTAGAAGAATCTTCCAAGGCAGCTTCTCATGGTATACTAACTTCTCTAGTTCCAACATATTTTACATCTTAATATCAAGTTATTTCAACAGACTTTTAAATACACATGCCCTAGTTGTTTTGTACTAATTCTTGATTATCAGTAAATCCTTCTTATATATTCAATCTATGTCTTCAATCTTCATTTGTAAAGTTTGCTCTTTAATTTTATACAGCTCAGTTTTGATCACATTGTCCTTTAACACATTTTAATATTGAAGAGGGCAGTGCCTGCGACATTTTGGGGAGGCTATACTCCCATGTTCCCCTAAATAAAACATTTTTAGGAATTTAGAAGTTTAAGTAGAAGGTAGAAAATAATAAGAAGAAAATTAAGTAAGAAAATAAATCAAAGGAAAAAAATAGGACATTAATTTTGGAAGTCAACCTACATGATGAGGAAATGTATTCAATTTTGTTTTATACATTTTTATCTACATTTTTACATGAATTGAAGTCTCCTGAAGAAAAAACAGTCAAACTGTTATCAACCTGGACCTATTTTTAAAAAAATAAAAACAGGAGCAGGAAGAAATTTGCTCTGAAAAGTAGCAAAATAGTCAGATTTCTGTTTTGTTACACTGGTCAACAGTGAGATCATTACTGACTTAAAAAGGCCTTAATCTATAGTATCTTGGTGTGCTGAACATTTTTTATCAGCTCTCGTTTTGAAGATATTTCATACAATTCATTTTATATGTTTCACAGTGTAAATTTATCCAGTAGGACTGCAACAACATCCTAAATCAGCCTAGAATGATGTAATATTGCATCGCATTGCATAATACCATCATGCACACATCATCCAGGGTTGATTGCATCATTTTCTGCAATGCAATACTACTGCCAGGTGGCTGCTGAAGTAAGCTGATGTTAGCAGTGCACCATAGAAAGCCCTGTCGGAAAGGCTGAGCATTGAAAATATTTCAGACTTTGTGCGAGACAGTTGAGCTACTGTTCCATAGAACTATTATTTTATCCATTTATGCACAATACAGAACAGTAATGCCTCGAAAGTGCATTAAAGCATGGACAATTTCTGCTCTATTTGTGGGGAAGTGACATTTGCCAACCAGAAGAAAAGTATCACTTCTCAAGTGAAGAAGGCTTATCATCTTTACTTCGGATGCAAGGTTGGTGACCAAGACAAGCCTTGGGCCCCGCATATATGCTGTGCTACATGTACAACACAGCTTTCACAGTGGTGAAATGGCAAAAGACCATCAATGCGGTTTGCAGTCCCCATGGTGTGGGGAGAGCCAAGCAACCACAAAAAAGGCTGTTACTTCTGCTTGGTTCCTCCTCTTTCTGGGGGAATAACAAAGTAAAAGAAGCTGAGAATAGTCTACCCAAACATTCCATTTGCATTGAGACCAGTTCCACATGGTGAGGGACTTCCTATTCCAGAACCTCCAGCAGAATAGCCTCTTGATTCATCTGATGAGGACAAAGGTGAGCCGACCTGTTCTTCTCCTGTTCCATTTGCATGCAGCAATCCAGATTTTCACTGTGGTGCATCATCAACCCCACACAGACTAATACAGGAAGAACTAAATGACCTGATTCATGTTTTGGACTTATCCAAGAACAAGGCAGAATTGGTAGGATCAAGACTCCAACAATGGAATCTTCTAGAAGAAGATGTCACAATTACTTTATATCGAAAGTGCCACCAGCAGTTGGAGCCTTTCTTCAGAAAGGAAAGTACTCGGGTATTCTCTTCCGATACTGAGGGCCTCATGAATGCCTTAGAAATCACTCATGACCCACAAGAATGGAGACTATTTCTAGACTCTTCGAAACTGAGTCTTAAGGCTTTGCTTTTGCACAATGGAAACCATCTTCCATCTATTCTATACCTGAACAGCTGTATAAGAGACAAGCAAAGAAATCTAAGAAGTAGTCTATGACTTGATCTTTTACAGGTATTAACCACAGGCCTATTACTATTGGCATGCATTTCATGACGTAAACATCAATTTATTACAGATTACAAAAAAACTAGAGCCAAAATTAGAATTTGACTGTCATATTTGTGTTGAGCACATACAAATTGGTAGGAAATGACTAATTTTATTTCAGTAACCTGACTCTTGTAAAAAATTGTTGACCAGTGTTATTTATGAATTTTCAAGTGAATAAAATGAAGTCTTCATTGAAATGGAGAAAATATTCTGTGGCCCTCAGAAGACAGGATTGTTGCTCTGGAAAGATTTCTTTTCTAAGTTGTGAAATGACACCACTCAAAGTTTCCCACATGACAAAGACTAAGTCCTAAATCTTAAGATTGACAGTTTTGCAAAGCCAGGTCATATATATTTAGAGGTCATCTATGTCCCCAATGACATCAGCAGGAGTTTTGCATATTTCAGCTGAGACTGACTAAGATGAAATCATGTCACAACAGCAGAGACAGGCATGAGGAAGTTCTAGGAAACACATGCTTATAAGTAAGGTGGTTGTGAAAGCCTCACTGAGAATCCCTGGGTTTTGGCCAAGGGAGACAGGGGTGTGCAGCCCAGCTGGCAAATATGTCACTTATTCCTGGTCATGTAGCTGAGCTGCACAGGAACTTTTTTTGTCTTTAATTAGAAATAAAAATATGTCCTTTAATGGTTCCATTTGGATTTGTGTGCTGAGAGTTTTGACTACTCCCGTTTTCATACTTTACCAAATATTTACTAGCCATGGACACAAGGAGAAAATTTAGGCTTATCTTCATAATATGACAAATTTGCTTACGGGACATTTTATAGAAAGAACTAGCCATTGCTGAGAAAGCAGAAGAACTTTATCCCTTTTTCTCTGTACATGGTCAACTGACTTGAAATAGTTTATACAGATTTGACAGTTTTTTGTTTGTTCTCGCTTGCTTTTTGATCATTATTGATTATTTGTTTTGGCAATACTATTTTTTAGTTTCATTAAACTGGAGCCCCTGGATACCTGGAATTTGCTTGACTCTGTGTTTAGAAAAAATGCACATGATAAGAACACAAATATCATGGTTTATTTAGTCCAGATCCTCTACCTCAGCACTACTGACATTTTGGGCTGGGCAACGCACTGTTGAGGGTACCGTCCATCTGCTTCTCCAAGTTGTGACAATTTAAAATATTTCTAGCTATTGCCAAATGTCTCTTGGAGCCAAAATAGTCCCAGACCAAAAAACATTGATTTAGATCACATAATAAAAAATAATTATAACTAAAGGAAATGTATATATAGAGAGACATAAAGTAGCACACGACTACTATAACTTCATTAAGCAAAGACATAAGTCATATGGGTCATTTCCTGTCATCAGTATATATTCAGACTAATTTCTAGACTCAGATCACAATCGTGAATATTCACAACAGTGCCCATGAAGTTCCTGTTATTCTTGTATTATCCAAGAATGAGGAAGACCTGTTTATTGAATTCCACATATTCCAGCATAGATATCAAGTTGCATCTCCCTTTTTTAGAGATTAGAGGATGAGGCACGTATCAGTCCAATGCATTGTTAAAGTTTACCCTGAACTAGATCAGAACCCACTGTCTCAGGTTCCCAAATTATTATTCCTTCAAATAGGCAATAGACTAGTATCATCATGGAGTTTACATCTTTGGAGATCCACTGCTTTCACTCAGTAGAGTGACTTTAAGACTTGTCCACTACATGTGTGCAGTAATATTTTGTTTCTTCTTATTGTTGTGTATTTTAAGGACCACAGTTTTTTTGTTTTAATCCATTCACTTTTCCAAAAACATTTGAAGATAGAGCTATTATAAAGTTCTGTGTGAAGATTTTTATGTGAACATAAACTTTCAGTCTTGAGTAAATATGCAAGAACACCAGAGTGGCTGGATACCCATCAGCAGTGTATGAGAGTTCTAGTTGCTCCACATCTTCTGTAGCACTTGGTAGTCTCAGTAACCTTATTTTAAGTTGTGCCTTCCCCATAGACATATAGCGGAATATTACTGGAATTTCAATTAGCATTTCTCTAATGGCTAATGGTATTCAACATCTTTTCATATGTCTACTTGCCACCTTTATAATGTCTTTAGTAATGTCTTTAGTAAATGTCTTTCAGTCCTTTGCTTATGTTTTAATAGAACTATTTGTGTTTGAATCAGTGAGCTTTGAGAGTTCTTTATAAATTCTAGATTACAAGTCATTTGCTGATTATGTGTCTTGAAAATATTGTCTCCTATTTTTAGATTGTGTTTTCATTCTATTAATAAAGTCTTTTACAAAGCAAAATTTTAATTTTTGGTACATTCAAGTTTCTCCTTTTTTTCTTTGCTATATCATGGTTATTTTTATTTATTTATTTATTTATTTTTTGCATGCCTAAGAACTCTTTGTCTAGTTCTAGACCCTGGAGGATTTTTCCCTGATTTTCTGTTTTTTTCTGAAAGTTTTATAATTTAAGGCTTACATGTAGGTCCATGATCCATTTTGAGGACATAGGAGGACTCAATACACAGCAATACTTTCTCCTAATTCTTATGAGCCATTGTAAGACCTGGATAAGACCAGAGCTATGTTTTTTATTTTTGTTGGATATAGTATTTGTAATGTATGTGTCAGTGGGAGAAACAGAAACCTCAGTGGTCAGAGAAGTATATTAAGTCAAAAAGTGGATTTGAGCCTATTACTGAGAATCCATTAGAAACTCCAACAATGCAAAAAGATCTGCTCAATCTGTGGACATTTTAGACAGGAAAGGTTAATAATAATATGCAGTTAGGTGATATTTTTTTTCCTTAACTTCAATAAACAATATGTTTATTGTCAATGTGGATTGGTTTTTGTTTGTCTTTTTTATTTCAAGCAGAATTTTTATCTAGAATTTCCAAAGGTCTAATGTTGCATTGAAGTTTTGATTCAATAATGCAACTGTTTTCTATGTTTGATAAGGCCCTTTTCCTTTCACTGTTCTGAAAGCAAGACTATTTTTAATGTTTTCATCAGGACCATCAAAATAACCTTTTACAAAAACAATTTTTGACTGAGGCGATTGCTCTTCTCTTTGCTGAGAGTTGAGAAATAAAGCAAAATTGTCCAAGTTAGGAAACTAAAACTGAATTGAGAAGGAGTACAAATATTAGTGTTTTTTCCTGTTAGACTAAATAAAGCTCCTGCTGATTCTTCAGTGTTTCCTATAACATGTTAGAACCAGTCAAATGGTCAAAAACTCTTTCCTCTGATAGCCTGGTATTTTAGTTTCCATTATCATTTACGCCACTAGAAAGGAAAATTTACCCCAAATTGTTTTTGTCTCTTGGAACATTTCACTGGCATATGAAGTCAACAGTTAAATGAATCCTCATTTAAAACAGAACAACAACAAAAAAAATAAAAATAAAACAGAACAACAGCAAAACAACCAACACCAAGAAACAACGATTAGATATTAAAAATAAAAACTAATCCTAACTTGGAAAAGGAAGGTGGGGACTGGTGTGCATTAGAAGATCTATAATATCCTCAAGAACCTGGGCAGAATTTATCAGACAATTTTTATCTGGGGAAGGCAAAGCCAAAATCATACTATTTCAAATGTCCATTTCAGTCATAACCATTACTCTATCAGAGGGGTTTTGTTTTGTATAGATGAGTTCCCCATGGAGGTTATCTCTTTGATTTGTGAGATTTTTTTCCATATAAAGAATCCCTTATAGAACATTATAAACAAAGAAAAAAAGGCCTCAGAGATAAGGATGAATTTTTATAATCTTCTGGTATCACCTTTTCTATGCTGAAGTCCTAGAAAACCTATTAGATATGAGAAGGTTGCTCTGTAAGAGATGATCTTCCTTCATGGTTCATTTGATTGTATTTGTGGACATTTTCATCAAGCTGTGATAAGCCATTAAGTTCCCCTTCCCCATGTAAGTGAACCAATATGTATGTTCCATGTAAGTGAAACATCTCCATGGTACAAAATAAATGAGAGTCTTATTAAACTCAAAGATATGAGAATTTTAAGTAGTATGATTGTAGTGCCTTGATGGGAAATGAGGTATCCTATTTAGAGGTAACACACAGGACACATGTGAAGAACAACATCCTAAGTCTATTTTAAATGCTCGAAAGTGCACCTTTATGTGATTAGAATTTAACTAATCCAAAATCAATCAAGGTGCATGCTTGGTTTTATATCTGGCTTTCCCATTCATTTGCATAAACTTTTCTAAGTTAGTTGGCCTTACTGGGATTATTCCTCTGGGAACATCTAGGAGACTGCATAGAACATGTGTCAGCATTGCCCCATATAAAAAGGGAGATAGGTTGGTTATATTTTACTGTTTTCTTCCCTTCATTTGCTGATGGTTGTTCTTGAGCCAGCAACTCCACAACACCTATGGACTGCTGTGTACACCGGTCAAGTATGTCAGAGAAATGCCTCAGTGATGTGTCACAGGTGCCTGCACAAGGAAAGTCATTAGCCTGCATGGGGAGGGCAAGTGCCAAGGATATATAGGCAGCATATGTGCAATAGTGTGCAGCCAGGGAGATGCACGCACAGATCCTCCTTCAAGACAGAATAGTAGTTTAGCTCAAGAATGGTTCACTGATAGCCTTAGACATTCCCAGGTTTTGAACTGAGGTTCTGTTCATTAGCAACCCCTAACTAATAACTGAGTTAGGTAATGGCACAAAGGCCTGACCATTTCTGCCCAGGGCAGAACTCCTCTAACAAGTAATCTTTATTCCATAGCTTATCCCATGGCTGAATCTTCCATAGACTGATCCTAGCTGGACAGCTCCCTGTGGCCAGTGTTGCTCCATGTCCTTTCCTTTCCCAGGCATTACAAAGTAATGAACCTCTTGCTGCCTTAACTGCAATTAGGTATCTGCCGCATAGAGAACCCAACCTATGACAAAACCAATTGTTAAAAAAACATGTTTGGAAAACATCAACCTCTGGACTTGAACCAAAAAAAGAAACTATTTCGCATGGGTCAACAGGAAAGTTGGATGGAAAGTACTCTTTCTACAGTAGCACCCGACAAGACAAAGACTCATACAAGTCTATAAGCAGAACTGACCAGAAAAAACCTAAATCAATGAAATGTAATCAGTGAAAGCAAGAAAAGAAAAAAAATTAATGTAATAAAGGAGGTAGACAATGAAGGGTTTGTTCGATAGAGCATAGATACTTGAGGAGGAAGGGGATTTTCTTCTCTAGGCATTTTTTAAAATTTAATAAATTATTTTATTGAGATAATATTGACTTATAATACTGTATGTGATTCAAATATATAGAATCACACCTCTTTAAAAGAATAGATTATCTGTCCCATTGAGGCAGTTGTCATTTCCAAAATTCTTATTATAGCATTATTTTTAATATTTAAAAACATCTTACAGATAACTGTACATCTTAAAGAAAGTAACAGAGACATCCAGGACTTGATGGCATTAATCACTGAATTTAAACACGACATTATACTAAAGCAAGCAACAAGAAGTAGCCACCAGGATATGGAGTTTTGGACTGAGCATTTTTGGACAGCAACTACAGTGGCCAGACAGCCCAACAGACTGCATTCATGCATTTTAGGAAGGCGCCCGCTTCAGGCCTCTGCCTTCTTCCTTCGGCTGAAGTAAAAACAAAACTGAGAGCAGTTTCTGTCGCTCGACTACTTGCAAAGCCTCCGAAGTCGCTGGTCCCAAAGTCACTAAAGATTCCAAAAACGCTCAGTCCAAAACTCTGTATTCTGGTGGCTGCTTCTTGTATACTTAGAATACTTGTGTTACTTTAGTATACTTCTTGTATACTAAAGCTTGAGCAACCATCTGTATTTAGATGTAACTACTTAAAGGAAAGGGGAAGAAAGGGAAGTAATATATTTTAGGATCTATTATGAATCAGGTGTTTTACCTATAATTCACCAAAACATGTTTTCAAGCACTCACTATTTTCCTGACAGACTTCTAGATACTGAGATATATCAGTGAATGTAACATAATATAATTTTCTGTCATTGTGGAGATCATATTTTGGATCAAGAAAAATAGATTATAAACATTCAAGTAAAATAAATACATATTAAAACATCTTAGAAGGTGACATATAATATATAAAAACTAGAAAAAACAGGGAACTTTAGAATTCCAGGTCAGAGATAAGATGTATTTTAAATAAGGAAGCTAGGGTAGTCCTCATGGATCAGATGACGTTTGAACAAGAATGAGACAAGGTGAGGGAATGAGTTATGTGGATATTGCAGAAAGGGAGGTCCAGGCACAGGAGGAGGGAGCACAAAGATTCAGGATGGCAGAAGAACAAAGAGACAATGGGAGAGGGTGGAGGACTCTACCGATTAAATGCCTCTCCTAACCCTCATGGTCAATGACTTTAGGTCTGATTCAAATCAGCTTCCAAAACTCATCCTTTTCTTGTTGATCCTTGCTGTTGCATTCCATAAAGTGAAGGAAAACCACACCACTTTCATCTTCCTAGAAAGAATCCCTTTATGATAAAACAATCTGGCTGCAATTGATACTCACAGGCACCTATGTATATATGTATTTTCTTTGTTATGTCAGAATACTGACAACGACAAAGAGACCATTTGGAAAACAGACTTTGAGAGATATCACATAATCACATTGAATCTGTGGTTTTACCTATTTGATTTTTCCTAAAATACTTGGTATAAGATAAATAGTAAAATGAAAGCAGATCTCCAGGAAACCAGAAAGCTTTTTAAAAGTCACTTTTCCTGAACCAATTGGAAGGATTGACAGGTCATTTTGACACCACGTTGATTAGCCTAAGCTGCTCTCAGGATAATCCTTTTGTAATCATCCCAGCTCACAGCTCAGGTTGAATATTTAAAGTGTTTAAAGTGGCATATTTCATGACTGCTCTCAGTGAATAAATGCTTACTCTTCTTGTAGAAACCCATTCCAGTGACTAGAAACCAGCAACATCTTCACCTACAACTAGCAGTATCTTGGGTTGCTTGGTCAGAATTGTTTGAAAGATAATACATTATTCAGGACAATTAGAAATAACCTCGCCAGCCTTCGTTGAAGGGAATTTTAAAACCAAACTTGATAGCTCCACATTCCCGCAGAAAACCCACCATTTGAATATTCTAACCTCTTTTAACCATCTCTCATTCTATTTTTTTTTCTTTCAAAGACTCTATAATGCAGTATCTCCTAAAGAAAATCAGTGGAATTAAATTGCATAGAAGATATCAGAATCCTTTGCTATAAGAACAAAACTGAAGAGCACCTAATTATGATGTGATAGTTAATACAGATTTTGGCGGGACCCCAGGGGTCCACAAACCGTAAATGTGACCCTTTCCTTTACTCATGCTGCTATAACAATACCATAAAGACTGGGTGAACTATGAGAAACAGGAATTTATTGTCACAGTTTGGGAGGGTGGAAAGTCCAAAGTACCAGCCAATTTGGTGTCTGATGAGAGCTCACTTCCTGGTGCACACAGCTGTCTTCTAGCCATGTCCTCACATGATGGAAGGGGCACAGGTGCTCTTTGGGGTCTCTTTTCAAAGGAAACAAATCCCATTCATAACAGCCCCACTATCATGACCTAATCTCTAAAATTCATCATATTAGGTATATTAGGCAGTAGGATTTAACATGAATTTGGGGGTACACAAATATCGAGTCTTGTAGCATATGAACTTTCTCATGGGGGAAACTTGAGAATTTATGATAAGAGAAGCTGATTCTTTGACTAAGAAAAACACCAAGGTTCCCCTATCTTATTGTGGACAGAACATGCACATCATTTTACAAGAGGTAGGAGAGAAATCACTATCATATATTTAAACCTCTGTCTCATCAGGGCCAATCTCTGGAACTCTGGCAGGGAACTGGTTTCAGTATATTAACTTATTTAAATATTGGCAGTCATAATATGTCAGTAAGGCTCTGATAATTCAGCTCAGTTAACTCTGGTGTCCTGTCCAGTTCTGTTGACCCTCTGACCCTCTTGGATCAATGGGTTTCTTGTCTGTCGTGGTCCCATGGTGGAATGCAGCTGGCTCTTTTTAAGCTCACTCGCTATTCCTATTTGCAGATAGTTTTTACTCTCCGTTTCAGCACATGCTCTAAGTATTTTTTATAAATGTTTTTTATTCAGACTGTGGTTACCATCAACATATTCCCCGAGTAATGCATCTTTCTTGACTTGCTTATCTGGAGAACTGCACTTTTATCTTTTCTTGACTTGAACCTCAGAGAAGCATAATACTTTTCATTGCCTACTGTGTTTTTTCTTGCTAGTAACACTAGACTTGAAACACCGACTTGAAAGTCAGGATGCAGCCTGTAGCACTATAGCACTCCTGTATAATGCCAATCAACATCTTTAACATCCTCAGCTTAATCTGCCACTACTATAGCTAGAGAAAGACAATCGGAGTTTAGTTGGCCCATCCTGCTGTTCTCCATTGTAACAAATAGAATATTTATTCTTACCAGCCAGATATTTTGACTGACTCTTATACTATATAGAGAGGCTACTATTTCTGCATGATTTTTCCATAAGATTGCTTTGAATTGCCTTAACATAAAATAACAGCAACTTTAATAAATTATATGAAATTCTTAAAGAATAATTGTAGGTGGGTGTTTCAGTACACTTAAGCTGATATAACAAAATACCATAAACAGGGTAGCTGTCAACAGCAGAAATTGACTTTTCATTATGCTGAGGCTGGAAGTTGAAGATCACAGGGCCAGCATTGTTGAATTCTGTTGAGAGCACTTTGCCGGTTCTGTTACCGAGCATAAGGGGGCTTCAAAATTGGCCAAAGGCAGTGCCCAAATTGCTTACCAGTCACTATATTGGTTCTGCACCCGCACGCACAACTGAAAGACTACTCAGGTTTAGGGAACAATAACAATGGGATATACTTAACAAACAGGGAAAATCAAAGAGTTACTGAAGTCAAAATACGGCAGTTTAACTTACTTAAAGCAATGTCCAGTCCTTTAAGTCCCAAAGAAAAAACAACGAAGGTGGTGTCTTCCTGCCACTGCTGACGTGGAGCTCCTCTTCCAAACAATAGGCCTCGTTTCCAAAATGGCATCTTCCTGCTTCTGGAGAAGCGCAACAGCCAGTTTCAACTCATGAGGACGAAGCAGGACACAACTGGAGATGCTCCCGAAGCTGCCGTGATGCCCCAGCACAGCACCAGGCCAACATCACTGAAAACAGCAACTACAGTGGCCAGACGGCCCAACAGACTGCACTCGCGCATTTTAGAATGGCGGCCACTTCGGGCCTCTGCCTTCTTCCTTCAGCTGCAGTAAAAACAAAACTGGGAGCAATTCCCATTGCTCAGCTACTTGCAAAGCCTCTGAAGTCACTGGTCCCAAAGTCACTAAAGATTCCAAAAATGCTCAGTTCAAAACTCTATATCCTGGTGGCTGCTTCTTCTTTCCTACATCATGGCGACTCCTTTTTCTTTTTATATCATGGTGACTGACTTTTTCTTTTTCTACATCATGGCAACTGAATCTCCTTCTCTTTCAGTCTCTTTTATTTCTCATCAGAATCTCCATCCCAAACTGCAAACCTTTTAGCATTTTCCCCCGGGGCTATTCATTCTCATCAGCAAACCCCCTCCAGGGGGCACCACCTTTACTGGACTTTGGACTCAGCCCTGTTACAGTTCCAGGCCATTGATTTCTCATCGTGGCTTTACATTTCTAAAAAGGAGAACACCAGTTCTCTGGCTTTTTCCTGTAAGATCACAAATCTCATTCACAAGGGCTCCACCCTCATGACCTAATCACCTTCAAAGGCCTCACTGCCTAACACCGTCACATTGGGAATTCAAATTCAAAATACGAATTTGGGGCACTCAAATTTTCAGTCCAAGGCAGTAGGGATAAAAGAGTTTCATACAAGAATGTGGATCGTTTCATGGATCTGTTGAGTTACTTTCTTCTCACTTTCAATTCTCAACTTTTTGGAACCTATACTGAAAAGCATTCATTACTTCAATTAAAAGTTCAGAGGCTTCTAGTTTTGATTTCAGTTTTGCAGTGTGCGTAACTGCCAGGTCTGTGTGGCGCTTGGTGAATATAGCTTTGAGTATCAGATCACTTAATATGATTAAGCACATTCCTGTTTCATTCCACAGATACCAATATTAAGTCAGACATGAAACTCCCTTTTGATACATATCACTGTCCTTTGATAAGCTGCACAATCTACCTCTCCACAGACTTCCATTTCCTCGTTTGTAAAATGGAGACAAATAGATCTGCTGTGAAGAACTGAGCAAACATAAATGTAAAACACTTGGAACCGAATCCAGCCTGCATGAGGCCTTACTAAATGAAGTGTTTACATTGCATATTATAACCTAGGTCATCTTTCATTCAAGAAGCTATAGAATGGATAGCATAAGAACAAGCTTCTATAGCAGCACTTTTTCCATCCACCACCCAATGAAGTGATGAGACGAGGCATAATAGAAAGACTCTGGTGATGAAAGGAACACTAGACATGAAGTCAGAAATCTGAGTCCAATTCTGATACAGATGCAGCATTACTATATATCAGACACTAAGTATCGAACATGCATTAACTCAAGTTGTCCCAAAACCTAGTTACATAGATGAGATTATAACTCCCATTTTCTAATAGGAAAACTGATACAAAAGAAGTAACTTGCTCCAAGTCACACACATTTGACAAGCTATGGAGGTAGGATGTGAATCCAGACAGGCAACTCCAAGTTCATGCTTTACAACTTTTTAGGCTTCTTAGCTTCATTTTTCTCAGTGGCAAAATGAGACTAATCACCCTATACTGGAACTGGAAAAGGTTATATTTATGAAAAGGGTGATTGTTACTAAGCTACTTAACTAAAGTGCATCACTGTCTATGCTGAAACAGAGTATGATTTTGTGGTAATATCACTGAAGAAGTGATATTACCATACCCAGCTGCCAAATGCCAACAAAAGCTTTTTCCCACTGAACCTCAATATTATGCTCTGAAAGATAAATTGAAAAGAATATATCATCGTTGAAAGAACTCTTTGAACACTTAACATCCTCTAGTCTGTCAGTTAAGGTTAATATCTTTCATGATATAAAGAAACTCTTGTTCTGGGTTCAGTAATGACGACAGCAGCACGTGTTAAACGGGCATGCAAAAGTATGAGCTGTCTACTGAATGGTAGACTCACATATTTGGGTGAATGAATTTCTTTTGCCCCAGGGTCAGTATAATTGCCGATTGATTCTAAAGAAGACCAAAAAAAAAAAAAAAGGTGACATTCACAACCTTTGATTTTTGAACAGAATTATGGAAATGGAAAAATGCCTAAGTGGAAAAATGACATTGTTTCTCAGTTTGTGTCTTTCAGTCAGGGACAAGACTTTTCTGAAAGACTTGTACATAAATTGTGCTCAGCAAACATTCTGGATTAAAAACTTAATTCTGCATAAATAATTCCTGCTTCATTAGACAGATTCATGTTGCATTTCTGACAAAACATCTGATAGGCAATAGGTGAAAATATAGCAATTATGATCCTTCACTTACATCATTCGAAATTATAAACCATGTTCTAAGACCAGTGGGTAGAAGCATACTATCTTCAAGATTATGCAAGTAATCTTAATGTGAAGTGTATACACAGAATTAAAAGCTGTATCTCTACTGAGTTTGAAGCTGCTAGTAGGTTCTAATTAACCTGTTTCCTTGCTTTCTTAGAATTTAGGAAAGTACTGGATTTTGTTTTAGACAGACCAGTTGAGAGGGGGAGACAGAAAAAGAGAGAGGAATGAAAGAAGAAAGCATCTAGTGATGCTGGAAATAAAACTTCCCACATACACCAGTCTAAGTGCCCTTGTATCAATCAAAGACTTTGACAAAAACACCGTTGACCGCAGAACTGATTACACTTGGGGATTATGCTTTCTAAATACCTTTATAACATCCCATAAAAGCCTTATTAAAGATTATGAGAAATTGGGCAGTTATTCATTGATTCTCCAGTTCTTTTTTATTATTTTGATTTGAAATGTATTTAATTCTATGGTATTTCTAGGAAGCACCTTATTCATACTTTCAAAGGTTATGTGAATAAACTGTTGCCATGAACTAACATATCCTATTCCCAAATCATTGAATGATGTATACTACAAGTATAGTAGTCAAAGTCAGAGTATAATTTTAGAACCCTACTTAATTCAGAATTCTAAATAAAAGGTTAACTATTTTGGAATACAACTTTGAAAGAGAAAATTTTTGGAGAGGGTTTGTATATCTTTAAAGATTTCAAACATGTTTGTGAAAATGTCTTCACTTCTTAACAAAATTATTGCTAATTTTTATGCATTTATGAGTTCATGACATGTTTTGTTACAGCCTTGTTGGTATATTTTTGCCAGATTAATTTAGCAGCCACACATTGCTAGTCAAATATGGTCCATGAACCAGGGCCTCTTGCCTATGACTCTGTTATGAGGCTGCAGCAAGAGAAGTAGAATCTTGACCAAAATAGAAACCTACTATACCAGTAAGCATACACTCTGTTAATAGCATAGCTTTCCCAATAAAGCAAGTAGTGTATTAATTTACTTTCTGGAACAAATTCTTTTATCTCCTCCAAGACCAATGACTGCTGATGGACTACCTACTTTGAGTGCCTCTACTCTAATACATTTGTAAGCACAAGACACTCTATTATTATGCTTAAAACCCTGGTTTCAGGGGATTGAATCCTGGTCTAGCAACTCAGTAGACAAATGACCTTGAAGATACTCCTCAATGTCTTTAATTTCCTAACCTATACAATAAGGATTGGTATGTCTCATAGATACTGGGGTAAAAATTAAACTAAATAATGTAGCATGCTTAGTTCAATACCTAGCATATATTAAGGGGTCTGCTCAAAATAAGTTATGATAATAGTTGCCACTTCCACATATTTGAGGGAATTATAACTTTATCCTCCTCAGATACCTTTGATGGACAACCAAAGCTACTTGACATATTCAGACCAGGTAGGGTAAAAATTTCCTTGTGTAATGAAGGCACAATATTGGCTAAATGTCTGCAAGGTCACACATGGCATGGAAACATGCCTCTCTTCTGAAAGGTGGAAAAGCATGCAATCCTAGAGACTGCAGGTCTCATGGAATGAACAGGATAGAGGAAAGGGCATTGCACTTGATGGCAGAACATCTGGGGATGAATCCTGATCCTAACTTTTAGAGACGACTTTACATTATAGTAAGTGAGGCCTTAAAAGAGAAATTATACATTTATACAATATACACACACATATACACATTGCATAGTGCTTAATATAGAAAAGGTGTTCAAAGTATTTTGTTTATTCAGTCATTACTAGTAGATTGGGTTTCATGAAGAAACATAGTTCTTATTCTGGAATCTGTGAACCAAATATTTTAGCAAACACTCGCAATTATATCTTATTATCTAACACTAGTTGTACTAGACTTATCAAATCATTAATAAATAAGGGAACCCCCAAAAGTCTTTCCATAGTTGAAATGCTTTTAGAGTTGCATCAATATTTTTGAATCATTGAGAAGTCCAGTTAATACCAATGTGACTCATAACATGTCTATATAACCACTGACATTTTTGTGGCATTTAATTACCAGGTTGGCATAGTTTCAAGCAAAGACGGTCAAAATGAGATCTGACGGAGAGAGGAAGCATTAATTTGGGGTTTCCTTATCTCTGTTTATCTACTCAACTCATAAGCCAGATTCTGAGTAGACAAGTAGGTGAAGGAAGACCCTCATTCATTTTTTCTCCCCAGACCTATTTTTATGGAAATTTATGAAATAGCAATTAATTACTATAGGCCCTCCATAGAACATACACCTTTGCTTAGGAGTATGTTTTAAATGATGTGTGGGAGTGAAAAAAGCTTGTTTATTAGTATAGACAACAGCCACACAAAGTGGATGAGCAAATTGTTCACACTCTCTCCACACCAAGCACACACATTGTTCATGCTCTGTGACTACACACACAGTAATATATGTGTTGATGTTGTTCGACTAATGCAAATTTTTTAGTCCTTTTCATGTTTCTCTCTTCCAACTATAATTGCCTACTATTTTGTACTATGTCCAAGATTATCTTCCTTCAATTTGTCCTCCCCAAGTCTGCCAGAATGAATTTTCTAAACTGGCAATCTTATTGTGTCACTTTCCACTAGAATCCTTCAATGACTGCCCTTAGGATAACAGACAAACTCCTTAGCATGACCTGGTGCTGACCTCATCTCGTATTATTCTCTCACTTAGACTAACTAACCAATAATACTGTATATATCTTAGCTGGTTCAAGTTCTCAGTGCCTCTGTTATGCTCCTCCCAACTAAAATGATCCTTCCTTTTCTTCACATACTTTCTGGTGAATTCTTACTTTATAGTAAGAACCACAGACTTTCCCTGCTGACCCCTTCAAGCTCTCTAGGGCTCCTATAGTACCAGTTCTTAGCTATCACTTAACTTGCCAATCCTATTGTGAAATGATCAGCACTGGTCTCTGACCCTCCAATTAAACTGTAAGACCTCCCCCAAGAGCAGGTGGATTTTCTTCCATGGCTTTCTAATTCCAATGTCTATTACAGACCTGCCACATAGGAGGTGTTTAATTGATTATGAGTTTAAAAAATATGCAAAGTGTTGAGCAGAAATTATACAACCATGTATCTGAAAAACTAGAACAAGAACTAGAACTAGAACCCAAGCTCAATCTAAAATATTCTTTCTGGAAACCTTAACATTCAAAGCCTAAAACAGAAAATGCTTATTCTCTTTTACTTCCAGGTGGTTTCACAGAACTGGGAGGGTGCTCAGACCCCATACTTACTGCCAGTCCGCGGCAGTTCATTGGCTTGATCCTTGCCCACATCTTAATACTGTTCAGATAAACTGGTTTCCTAGCTGTACCCTTTCACACAAGGAAGTCCATAAACATACACGGCAGGTGTGGGCACAACCCCAAATAGTCTGCATTAATAGTCATTTTCATGAGAGCAAAGAGTGCATTCTTTCTCAAATTTCCTAATAAAAATAATGTTCTAGTTTTTCAGGCTTATAAAAATTATCTGCTTAGTTGCTTTAGGTTTTTTTTCCTAGTGACTCAATTGCTAGTATTAATTTTCCCTGTTTGCTTTATAGTGTCAGTATTTCAATGGTCTCAGTTTGACATGGAGGTTAATGCCTGGCTCTGAGTAGTTTACTGAACTATGCACTTTGCTGCCCTACTTTCCCATTCCCGAGGTACCACAAAGGACTTTCAGATAACATTTATCCAAGCTGCCTTCTGAAAATTTTCACAGCCAAAGGCAGCTCCAAAGCAAATAACAGAAACTGCACCTCAGCTGGAGTGTGGACACCAAACGGGAAGAGGGCAAGGGCCGGTCCTTTGTGCTATTGGCTGTCGCACAGCAGAAGCCAGGGACCCAGCGCTCTGTGAAGGCAGAAGTTAGAGGGGAACAGAAACAGGTGTTCCACAGACCACTAGTAATTATGTGGCCTCAAGTGTGCCCCTGGGAAGCCTGGATCTGAACTCTCTTCTAAGAATCTGTAAATTTAAACGTACAAGAATATCCTACAGGTCTTTCCTATTTGAAAAAAAAAAATATGCTTCTCCTCCAAGGGCAAATTTTGATTCTAGTTTACTTCTCTGCCCACCACCCCCCTCTTCTGATTTCAATAAGGAAAATAGTTATCCCTGGTAGAAACTAAGTAAGAGATTTGGCACCCTAGGAAGTTTGCTTAGAGATTAAAGATAAAGAATCGCAAATAGTCATATTTCTTTAAAATGGAAACTTAGATTTCCCTGGGAAAATGGTTTCAGCACTATGTAGGTGAGCTACTTGCTGACTGCTTATTACCATTTAGTTAGAAATAACATCTGTGAGGGGACAGTCAGGAGGAAATCTCTTGGCTACTTGGTTTTCCTTTCTGTCTCGCATTTTGTGATAAGTTATGTTTGTTTTAGATCATCTGTATTTGTGAACCAGGATATATTGTCTTTTAAGCAGATGTTTAAGAATCAAGGACATTTCAGGTCCACTTTAGGAAAAGTTCAGTTTTCCTGGATGGGCCTCTCCTTAAAGGGGAGGAGCAGGGTGCTACCTACCAGGTAGCACCGGGCTCTGGCTCACCTGAAGATCACTGGCCTCCAGTAGGGGGAAAATGAGCTCTTCATGAAAATTAAGGAAGGATCAGAAGGTGCTCTTGTGTACCAAGAATGAAGCAAAATAAAACTGTGATCTTAGCTCCATAACCATCCTGCTCCTTCTGTGAAGCCAGAAAATTGCCAGAGTTGGGCCATGTATCTGCTAACCAGTATTTGGAATTCCAATGCTGAGAGGCAACAAAAATCTAGTGTTGTTACTATGCACTGTGTGCTTGGGCTGAATTGTATTCCCCCAACATTCAGATGTTGAAGTCCTGACCCCAGCACCACACAATGTGCCCGTATTTGAGACTGGTTCTTTACAGAGGTACTCAAGTTTTTAAATAATGTCATTAGAATAGAAACATACTGGTGTCTCTATAAAAGGGGAAAATTTGGAGAGAGGCACGCATACAGGTAGTAGTTTAAAGAAGGGTCAAACAACAAAGATTATAAAAATTACAATCAGACTTTTGAGTCTGAAGTTCTAAAAGGAATAGAACTAAAAATTAATCCTAAAAAGTCTAAGATTAATGCTTTGTTTCCTAAAGAGTAACCTTGAAAAATAACCACTTGACCATTACTTAAGTTTTAATCAAGACTTGTGAGTAAGAAAGCAATTTCTTCTTTTTTTTTTTTTTCAGATATTCCTCTGAAGGTAGATTAATAAAAATTTTGTAAGTGATTGAATGCTGGGTGCTTCTATAGAAATTGAAGCAATTCATTGTTTACTCATCAACAAAGTAACAAAATTGATGGGTAACAGGAGCTGTCTATATTTGTGGAAGAGAAGACTGTAGAGGAAAATAGCATTGCTGCTTAGTATGTCATTTCCCAACAAGAAGACAATTTGGGTGGCCTACCACCTAATTCAGCCAAGATATAAAGACTTCCTTCAGAGCAAATGGATTGTATCCTGAGTTCACTCCTTGGTGCAGAAGAGCTTTGTTTTCATAGGATTGTGGAGAACAGACCAAAGACAGATGATCTATAGACCAAACAGATTTACAGAATTTTCACTTTAGAGAAAAGAGAAAGACAGTTGGTACAGACTTTTATGAGGGATAAAGGACAAGTAAAAACTAAAATAAAAAATGTTACAATTCCAAGCACATTGTTTTTCTATGCAACTACTATCCAACATATCCATAATATTTCTAGAAAAATATAAAATACAACTTAAGATGATAATATTTGTAACTTGTATATATAAGGCATGAGTTTTTATAAAACATGGTATTTTGGAAAAAAAATATACCCAGTGAAAGATTTACACATACAAACATTAAAATTGGTTTTATGTGATTCTAGAATCTAGAAAAATAAATTCTAAATAAGGCAAAGGCCTACTCTTTTAAATCTTTGCCACATTAATAAGTTTAGTAATATAAAAGGTGTCCTGGATTTGTCAAGAGGGAGGTGAATGAAATAATTTTTTGCTCCTCCACGAGGTGAATTAAGATTTATTCTAGGCAGTGAATTAAGGAGGTGAATTAAGATTTATCCTACGTCATTATTGAACTGAAATTGTTAATAGAAAACAGCTTGTTGAGAAAAAAGTCCAATGTTCAAGTATTTTGCAAGAGTAACATTCAGTCAACAGACGTGAATAACACTGGTCAACAAATTTTTACAAAAGTCATGTTACTGAAATAAAATCAACCATTTCCTATCAATTCGTATGTGCTCAACACAAATATGACAGTCAAATTCTAATTTTGGCTCTAGTTTTTATTTTTTGTAATCTGCAAAAAATTGATGTTTATATCACAAAATGCATGCCAATAGTAATAGGCCTATGGTTAATACCTATAAAAAATCAAGTCGTTGACTCCTTCTTAGATTTCTTTGCTTGTCTCTTGTAAGCTGTTCAGGTATAGAATAGATCGAAGACGGTTTCCATTGTGTAAAAGCACAGCCTTAAGACTCGGTTTTGAAGAGTCTAGAAATAGTCTCCATTCTTGTGGATCATGAGTGATTTCTAAGGCATTCATGAGGCCCTCAGTATCAGAAGAGAATACCAGAGTACTTTCCTCTCTGAAGAAAGGCTTCAACTGCTGGTGACACTTTCAATATAAAGTAATTGTGACATCTTCTAGAAGATTCCATTGTTGGAGTCTTGATCTTACCAATTCTTCCTTGTTCTTGGATAAGTCCAAATCACAAATGAGGTCATTTGGTTCTCCTATGTTAGTCTGTGTGGGGTTGATGACGCACCACAGTGAAAATCTCAATCACTGCATGTTGATGGAACAGGAGCAGAACAGTTCGGCTCACCCTTGTCCTCATCAGATGAATCAAGAGGCTACTCTGCTGGAGGTTCTGGAATAGGTAGTCCCTCACCATGTGAAACTGGTCTCAATGCAGATGGAATGTTTGGGTAGACTATTCTCAGCTTCCTTTGCTTCGTTATTCTGCCGGAAAGAGGAGGAACCAAACAGAAGTCACAGTCTCTTCTGTGGTTGCTTGGCTCTCTCCACACCATGAGGACTGCAAACGGCATTGATAGTCTTTTGCCATTTAACCACTGTGAAAGCTGTGTTGAACATGTAGCACAGCATATATGTGGGGCCCAAGGCTTGTCTTGGTCACCAACCTTGCATCCGAAGTAAAGATGATAAGTCTTCTTCACTTGAGAAGTGATACTTTTCTTCTGGTTGGTAAATGTCACTTCCCCACAAATAGAGCAGAATTTGTCCATGCTATTAATGCACTTTCGAGGCATTACTGTCCTGTATTATGCCTACATGGATAAAATAATAACAGTTCTAAGGAACAGTAGTTTCAACTGTCTCACACAAAGTCTGAAATATTTTCAGTGCTCAACCTTTCCGACGGGGCTTTCTATAATGTACTGCTTACGTCAACTTACTTCGGCAGCCGCATGGCAGTAGTATTGCATTGCATCAGAAAATGATGCAATCAACTCTGAATGATGTGTGCATGATGGTATTATGTAACGCAATGCAATATTACATCATTCTGGGCTGATTTAGGATGTTGTTGCAGTCCTACTGGATAGATTTACACGGTAAAACATATAAAACGAATTACATGAAATATCTTCAAAACAAGAGCTAATAAAAACATTTCAGGGTTATATTCATGTTCAGCACACCAAGATACAATAGATTAGGGCCCTTTTAAGTCAGTAATGAGTTCACTGTTAACCAGTGTAATGGGTCCAGCCACATTAATTTATGACTTTGGTGAACAAGCCATATTCAGGACACTTCAGTTCTTTTTAGGTCAAGACAAAACACAATGCAGTGGAAAGCTCTTGTACAAAGGACCTGGCACTTAGGCCATATATGCTGTTGCTGTACACAAATTTTGGAGATTTTAATAATATTTCTAGTAGGAACTAATTCACTGTCATAGGGTTTTGCTGATAATCGTGTCCCTTATGACTTTATTTTGTGTGTTTCTTAGCTTGAATTTTGTTTTTGTTTTTTAATTAAGGTGGGAATGTCTTTCCTAGGAAAAGATAGACTTTTCTGGAAGAACATCACATCTGGCCATTTCTTTTGGGAGGTAGAAAATTTGTACTTGTTTTGGAACCAACGGTCACATTTAATCCAGTTATTTTTTTTAAAAAAAGAAAATAGTAGTTTCCTCCCAGTACTGAATGAATAGTGACTAAGCCTCTGGTTTTTGCCTCCACTTTATGATCAACTATTAAATTATCAATTTTCCTATGACAGACAATAATAATTCTAATTCACATGGACAGCAACTCTCATCAATTTCTTTCAAAATATACCAGGCCTGGAAAGTTTTAATTTAAAAAAATGCTTTATTTTAATATAACTGAGATTTTCCTTTCCTCCCTCTTTCAGTTGCCTTTCTTAGCAGCATTTGTCTATATACCATACAAAGAACTATCCTTATTTCACTCAGTGCAATAATAGCATTATAATATTCTACCAAATACTATAATTTCTCTGTTGTAAAATACTGGTTCATTTTATTTGGTGGTGATAAGAGACTATTACTGTTGGTGTATGGTATTTACTTTACCTGAAAGCAAGAAATTAGTATATGTAAGAACAGAATATAATCTTAGATATTATTCTAATAGATAATAATATTTATTCATTTTATGAAATAAGGGACTTTATGAAGATTCATAAAGTTGATAACACTGGTTTGTTTGGGGAAAAGTGGCTTGAGATTTTAACCTGTCTTCTCAATTTGTAATTTGTCTTTTTTCTTCTTAATCGTAATTTTTCTTGAACTTGAGCTTGAAATTGTGTAACTTCTGTTCCTTTCCACTGCTGTACAATTGCCTCTATTTTTCAAGTGTATAGTTAGGGCTAGTGATTAGAAATTTAAAATTAAAATAATTTTGCAAGTCATAATAATTGAGTTGAAACAACTGTAGAGGAATACAGATTTTGCAAATTTATGATTTGATTCTGCTCTCGGAAACAAACAAAACCCTTTCTCCAAATCCCAGACACATACACGCCCACATACACGCAACATAGGCACATGACCACGCATGCACACACACATGCATGCTCAGGATCATAGCACCATCACAACTACATGAGTTTGAAGGCTAAGGAAAGCAAGAACAGCACTAGGACAATTCTGGAACCCTGGCAATACAGGTATCTCCCACTTTTCAAAAGTTCTCATTAAGTTACTTCTTTTACTACAAAAAGTGAGAAGAGACAAAATCATTCAGCAATTACTTTTGTATATTCAACCCTTCCACAGCAGCAAGAGAGCCACTGCCAAGTTCTTTCCCTCAGACTATTTTATGCAGCTTGTGTTCTTATATTTTTACTTTAGGTTAGCGCTATTTTATGTTTTATGCATTATTTGTTATGCTTTGATAGGTTATTTTCTGGTCTAGAAATGCTCAAAAATTTCCATATAAATATATGATAATTGCTTCTTTGCTTTATGGTAATTCAGCTTAGAAAAGTTTTCACAGGAACACTTTACTTTTGGAGCCTGTGTGTGCTGTGTGTGGGGAGGTATGGGGATGGGAGCAGAGATCTCTAGTACATTTTGCAAGCATTTTCCTCTTGAATCTGAGCATTGATGGAGTTGTTGGAAATTCATATTATATTTAAAGGGAATTTGAATCAAAGGAGAAAAGCATAAACAGGAAATACATCTTATGATTTTGGGTCTAGAAACTGTGGTCAAGAATAACCCCAATGGTCCAATTTTCTCAATTCAGGAAAATCAGTGCTATGATGCTGAATGAGATTTGGAGTCATTTGTATTTTGCATATTTTGCACTTGACTTTCTATTTAAAAAGAAAGAAGAAAGCAGAGATATTATCTTTTCATTAGAAAACAAAGTTTTAAAAGATCCTTTTTTCTTTGGGGTGCCCAATGAAAATCTTACATTACATGCTAATAAGTATTTCTCAGAGACCTCTAAACTTCCCTTCCTCAGGCAAATGATGGAGGTTTTCACCAAACAATCCCTCAATGCACCAGAAGCCCAAAGGTGGTTTTCGGAAATTCCAGGAAGACAAAGAACTTGTTAGGAAAGGAATGCTAGGAGCTTTCAACTGAGGAGATAGCCCTGAGTGGAATTCTGATACCACTTTATGGTCTCATAGATAACATAAAAAGCAATGAGGAGTTTCAGTCACTTTCCAGTAGAAACTTAGGGGAACTCCAGGTATGCCTAGGAATTTCCAAATTCCACCCATTCAAAGTGTTTGTGATTTCATGGCCTGCTCCTTTCTAGTCCAGCCTGTTCTATCTGGGGCTTTATCCCTTTCCTCTTATGGCACACTTATTTGCTCTATATTTTGTGAACTTAAGGCAGAAAATTAGAAATCTAACAAGAGAGAAACAGATAAAAGAAGAGTTTGGGGCCTGGGATTTTCTAACCTATCTAATGCAGCTATTGTCCTTTGGAACAGTGAGAAGCTACCTTTTGATGCAGTGTGGAAATAGTTTTCAGTCCTAACGTAGTTTTAAGGAAGCAAGACTAGCTAGGTATTCCAGGGATAAAGAGAGGGGTAAAAATTAATTTTTAGGTCAACTACTCATTCAAAAACTGTTCTTCCTTCTGGGAATGGTTAGAGTGAGGCAGTCTCATTGGAAGATTCTGGTTCCAGGATCCCTTTTGTAAAGAACGCATGCATTTTCTTCCCTACACTGGAACTTGTGAGAAGCTCTTTTTTTTCTGGAGGTGAGGGTGAAGTGAGGAAGTCCCCCTGAGTTCTGGATGTCAATAGACCCAAGGGAGAGGCAAGTTGTCTGCCTGTGAATTATTCCCTATTTGTGCTGGCATCCAGTCAGGGGTTCCTTTTAGTTAGTTTTGGGTAGTTTAGTCACCAAACTTTAATTTACTTCAGAATCACCTGGGGAGGTTTTAAAAATAGACTCCTGGTTCTTCTTCCTCCCTCCTGCAAAATGTAATTCTATAGCTTTGGTCTGGGACTCAGAAATCTAAGCTTTGAACAAGCATACCTCACGTGCAGTAGGTAGACCACATTTTGAGGGCTACTGTGTCAGATTTCCAGGTCGGTGGTACCTTTGTGATGACCCAAAAGAAACCCCACTTAGGGTGTTGTAGAGGAAACAAGGACTATAAATATGTGAAAGGAGCAAGTGCAGGAGAAAAATTTAAAAACCATATAATTCATTCTAGAGTTTGGTTACAGTGCATTTCTACCCTTCAATTTCAGCGGCTGTATTCACTTCCTGGGGCAACCATACCAAGCATTATTACCAGACACAAAGGTCTCACTGTCACTGGTTCAGAACCTCTTCTCACTAGTTCGGGTTCAGGCACCTATCATCACCAATGCAAACCAAAGGGCCTTTGGCGCAGCAAAAGAAAAATCTATTTATTTAAGCAAGAGGGGAGAGGGAGAAGTGAAGCTACTGACCAATGGAGCAGAGGGGACTGCAGCTGCAGGAGCTGGGGAGGGCCGGGGCTTGCCTCCACCTGCGGCGGAGCAGATGCTGTCTACGGCAGCCCCAGCGACTGAGCGAGCGTAGGCAGGTTCTCTTTTAAAGTCTGACTTCTCAGCTCCACTTCCTTCCCAGCAACCCCCTCACTGAGGACATCAGCGGCAGAGTGCAGACAGCATTGTGTGGGTGTCCTGGCCAGCCACCCAGAGGGCCTCGGGGCACGGGGCTCAGCTGCCCTGGGTTGCTCCAACAATATCACAAATTGAGTGGCTTCAATAACCAGCATTTCTTGTCCCACAATTTCAGAAGCTAGAGTCTGAGATCAAGGTGATGGCAAGGTTGGTTCCTTCTGAGAACTCTGAGAAATAAGCTATTCTAGTTTTCCAAGCTTCTGAAGGCCGCAGCATTTCTTGGCTTGTAGATGGTGTTCTTCTCATGTCTTCATATTGTCTTCTCTCTGTATGTGCCTGTTTATGTGTCCAAATTTTCTCCTTTTTCTAAAAACACCAGTTATATTGTATCAGGGCCCAGCCAATGGCTTCAAGTCACCTTGATCATCTGCAAAGACCTTATTTTCAATAAGGTTACATTTGCAGGTCCTAGTTGACTGTAGTATCTTTTGGGGGGTGGGGAGGTACTATTCAACCAGTAATAGCAGTGCAGAGAGCTTTTTATTTTACTCCATGCCAACACAAATATTAAAGATAAGAAAGAAATAGGATTCAAAAGCAAGAATGTGAACCAGAGCCATCAACAAAATGACCCATCCTGTGTTTTAAAATGTAGTTAAAGGCCATAGCTTCTTTACAGACAGGCCCAGGGGAGAACAAAAATCTAAATTAAGACTTAGAAACCAAACTCATGTAAAGTAGCAATTACTGCTTTATGACTAAGAGAGAATATAATGTCTATTCTCATCACAAAACCTTCTCCAACCTATTTGCTTTGAGGAATAGAGCCAGATGGTGAAAAGAAAAAAGTAATAAGGAACTAATGTTATCTTTGTATCTTAAGAAAATGAAGGACTTAAAAACTAAAGTTGAACCAGTTTCAGAGGCTGCATGGCTTGAATCATGCTGCCAGGGCAGGCTGTGTCATTTGGTAGGCCTCGTGCAACATGAGCTGAGGGGCCCTTAATAAAAATCTTTTAATAGTTTCAAGATCATGACATCAGAACATGAGATCAAGCAAGGGGTAATTGTAAACATGAGCACTCCATGTGACTGCACATGTTGAATGTCCACGAAACTATTTCTGCTTTTTGTTCTGGGCCATAGGTATATCTGGCAGGTATCTCAGATGACCTTAAGGGCTGTCTGGAACAGCAAAGATATTTCAAGGACCGGACCAACTCTAATGGTTCATAGTGGTGACCTGGCGCATTGAGTTTGAATGCCTACAAAACTGAAAAATATACCACCATCGATCAGTGATATCTACCATGAGCACAGGGTATGTTTTTCATCTCTTGAAACGATCTGATTTTCAAAATCTACTATATTGATGTACAGTTTCCATACATGATACATTTTCAAGGTGCCTTTATATTTAACAAAAGATAACTTGTATAATCACCAACCCACTAAATATGTAGGATGCTTTAAACTCCCAAGAAAAGTCCCTCATGTTTCTGTGCGGGCAATCTGTCTCCCCTCCTTCCCATGCATCCCCAAATGAACACAGACCTGTTTTCCATCATTATAGATTAGTTTCGCCTGGTATAGAATGTCATATAAATGCAGTCATGCAATCTGTACTATTTTGTGTCTGACTTCTTTTGTTCAGCATAATTACTGTGAGATTCATCCATGTTGTGGCCTGAATTAGCAGTTCATTTTACTTTCATAGAATTTAATGTAAGACTACACCATAATTTGTTTATCCATTCACTAGTTATTATATGTTTGGATTGTTTCCAGCTGGGGGTTATTACGGATAAAGATGTTATGAATGTTTCTGCATCCATCTTCTTCCTATGTTTCCAGTTCTCAAAAAAGGGGATTGTTGGGTAACTAAATGGTTAAACTCTATAAGAAATAGTGGACACACTATTATATAGCCTGCCAGCAATGCGTAAAGGTTATAGGTGCTCTACTTCCTTGCCAAAACTGAAGATGGGCCATTTTTCTAAGTCATTCTAGTGGGCGTGTAGTGGTATCTCATTGTAGTTAGAAGTTACATTTCCTGATGACTACTTATGTTGAGGCTCTTTTTCATGTGTTCATTGACTATTCATTAAAATGGGTTTATCTTTCACCCCATTTTCAGACTTTACTTTTTAGATTGCTTTTAGTTTCACGGATAGAGTAGAAAGTTCCTAAATACCTCCCCTCCAATATCCTGCCCCAATAATGACATCCCACACCAGGGAGGGACATCTGTAATAATCAAGAGATGAACCAGCATTGTCATTATTAGCAATCACAGTTCACAGTTTACAGTGGTTTCTTATATATATATATAAAAATCCAAAGGGACAGATTTACTAGGAAAAGGAGAAAGAAAAAGTGAGGCACTTATATAGTCATAGGCAGGCAGGAGAGCTGCCTGTGAAAGGGACAGATTTGTTAAAAGAGGTACCTGCATAGTCCCAGGTGGGCAGTCTTGGAAGGAGAGCTGCTATGTTTGGCTTCATTCTCGAGGTCCAATGAGTTCTAGCTTGTTTTATGGGTTTTGAAAAATGTATAACTTGTACCCACCATGATAGTATCATATAAAGCAGTTTCATTGCCCTAAAAGTTTCGAGTGTTCCACTTAATCATCCTCTGACAAACACCAGTCCTTTTACTATCTCCAATAGTTTTGCCCTTTCCAGAAGCCTTATAGTTACAATCATACAGTAAATATGGAGTCATTTCAGATTGACTTCTTTTACTTAGTAATACATATTTAAAATTCCTCCATGTCTTTTCATGATTTGACAACTCATATCTTTTCAGCACAAAGTAATACTGCATAAAATTGTTGCACCATAGTTTGCTTATCCAGTTACCTATTGAAAAACATCTTGAATGCCTCCACATTTTGATAATTATGAATAAAGTTGCTATAACTATCCATTAGCAGGTGGGTTTTTAATTTTTTTTGCAGGTTTATGGTTTTATTAATACAATACATGTGCACATGGACTGTCTTTGTTTTCTTTGCTGCATTGCCTGGTGTTGGGATTGGTGACTATCGGGCCCAGCTAGACTGCCCTTTCTACATTGGCTTTGTGGGCCTTGGAGAAGACATTGTGAGCAATCTCCACACAGGAAGATTGATTGTACATCAGCAGCACTTTTAGTTCCTTGACGTACACCAGGCATTTCCAGAAACCACCAGGCAGCTTGGTCTTTGTTTTCCTGTTGCTTCCATACCCGAGTTGGGAATCAAAATCTAGCCCTTGACTCTCCTGCATACCTTGTTATGCTTGCCGGTTTCAACTGGTTATGCTTAATTTTGACATATTGCCTGACTGGTGCCAGATGAACTTCTTGATCCTCTTTTTGATACTCTTGGGCTTTGTGAGAGATCCAGGGGCAGCCAGGATGTCCAGTAGAGATGGCCACCACTTCTCAGGCAGCGCTGGGGAAGAGAGGGCAAGTTCCATGTGCTGCTTTTGTGAGGAAATAAGATTTCAGCTCATTTGGTCCCTATCTAATTTTAAATTGAATTGTCTTTTTTTATTTAGAACATTTTAACATGAATATAAGGATTTTATTTCCGATTAACGTTGGTAACAAAAGCAATGATTACTAAAAGTAAATTTTAATGAAAAACTTAAATTTGAAATTATTGCTTTGAAGTATCATCAAAGAATTCTAATTACAACTAACAAATTAATGATGACAGCAAGATATATAAGTCTTCTAGCAATGGGATCCTTTCAGACACTACTGAATGTGGCAAATCTTTTCATTTTATCTAGTCTAAAGTATAATTTCTACTTACTGACTTTTGTAGACTCAGTATAGAAATTTTAAAATGTAAAAGTTTACATTCTCCTCTACATGGAAGTAATGCTGAAGCAATTTCACATATCCATAGCTCACCTACACTGGGGTTCTCTGCCAATTACAATGCCACGTTTGTGTATGGACTAAGGAACCACTGGATAGAATACTTAATAATTATTTGGTAAAAGAGGTTAACCTGTAAGTTTCTCTCTATTCATTGAACTATAATTTATTCCTAGGAAGACCCAAGAATGAACTGATCATAACTTCCTAGTCTTTGAGTCTTTATTCCTGGTACACTTATCACTTTTTGCCTAGCACAGTGCAGTGCATATAGAAATGGCTAAACAATAATTGCCAGACTAGTCATTTCTATACTGACCAAGATGGAAACCTAGTACACCTGCACAAGAAAATGCAAGTATTAAACTCAGTTTCTCTCAGCTCGTCTTAATTGGAAATCAATGGGTGAATATAGTTAAATGGGACATGAGGCTGAGGAGCAAATGGTATTTTTTATACTTTGCATATATATTCAATAGGTAAACAAAAGGTAACTAGTAGCCTGGGGCCAGAGATACAGAATCTAAAGTATATTTGAAATAATTCAAATGAAATTAGGTTGCAGTCAAAACACACGCACAGCCATACACACACTATTTGAGCAATACAGTGCAAAAGTCACAGAAAATAAGGCTCACTACATAAGTACTTATACGTATATGAAACAATTATGATCAATGATCAGTAACATTTCCCATAATAGGCAGAGGAAGGTGAGTGAATATATTCCACAGTGATTTCAATTTTTTACTTCTTCAAAGGCCAGCAATAAGTCATGTCCCGGGATGCTACTGACTGTTTTTCTCACACAAAAGACCCTTGAACCGTAAGGCTCACACCAAAGAGAATCCAGTGGGACCACCGGCACTGATGCGCTCTCCTTGACCTCACTGGCTGAGGTGTGGCCCAGGGCAGGTGAGCCCCTGGAGGTGTGTGTCTGTGTTTGAGAGTCTGGGGTCTCCAGACGTCAAGGTCTCAGAATGACATTTCTAGCCCCTCAGATTTTTCCTAGTGGAAATAGCAACTGGGATATCCCACTTTCAGTAATGATGAGCTTATTTTCCCATTTTAGTCATAGGGCTTTACAATAATCATAAAGGAACTAGGAATAGGGAGTGGATACAGGTTATTACCATGTCTTATGAAAATTAGTGTTCTCCCTATAGTTGGAAAGGAAATAATCTTACTGTGTTATATACACAGGAGAGTGTAGGGTCTCCAGATGTCAAGAGCTCAGAGAGCTGAACATGAATATTTATAGTCACTTTATTTATAGTTGCCAAAACATGGAAGAAACAAGATGCCCTTCAGTAGGTGAATAGATACTGTGGTAAACACAGGCAACGGAGTGTTATTATACAAATTAGCTGTCAGACCATGAAAAAACATAAAATACTCTTAAATGCTTATTGCTAAGTGAAAGATGACATTCTGAAAAGGCTACATACTGCATGGTTCCAACTAGATGACATTGTGGAGAAATAAAGCTCTAGGCTATAAAAAGTTCAGTGGCTGCCAAAATTTGGCATGTATTGATACATGTGGTGGGGGTAAGGATGAATCAGTGGAATGCTAGAGATTTTTAGGTCAGTAAAACTATTCTCTAATAGTAGATACAAGACATTATACATTATCAAAACCTACAGAATGTACAACTGAAAGAATGAAGCTTAAGGTATCCATATTATTTATCAATTACAACACATGTGCTACCCTAATGGAAGAAGTCAATAATAGGAGAAACTAAGAGTTAGGGGCATGTGGTGGGGTGGGGGTTATGGGGGAATCTGTACCTTCCACCCCATTTTTGATAAAACTAAAACCACAAAAAGTAAAATTAACTAATTTTAAAAAAGCATCTTCAAGCTGCAAGAATTTCCTAAAGACCCCTTATGTGTTAGAATCTATTGTTGATTGCAGAAACTCCTGATTATGTCACTGTTCTCAAGTACTTAAAATGAGATTCTGGAGATAATGAACACCCATCAAACTATTAAGTAACAATCCAAGGTTTTGCTTACTAAGTGCACAAATGAATGGGATGGATGGGAAATGCTGCAAACTTTCAGAGATGAAAAAAATCATGTTAAGTAGGTACATTTAACTCTCCACTTAATGCTGGCTTTGGAAAGAAGGGAGAATTACAAATAATACCTGAATAAAAATAATACAAGAAATACAAATAGATTGAAGATGAAGAAGAGACACAGGAGGATCACAGTAAATGACAGGAGAGTCCACCAGCAGTGGAGATTCACAGGAACTGAAGTAGAGGGGGTTTTGGGAGAAAGGAGTTTCCAGCAGAAGGCGATAGTTTGGAACCTGGATATATTCCCAGCCACGTTGTTCCCACCTGACTGTCATTCTAGGTTGTTCTGGTTAGAGTCTCCAGATGAAGAATACAAAAACCCAAACCTTAATAGTCATTGATTTCAGGAAAGTCAAAGGTATTCACCGTGGAGGGGTGGGGAGGAGAGGAGTGGGGAGGGGGAAAGAGGCCAAGTGAATCTTGGAGTGAGACTCTGGGTTGAACTGTTTATTTGCTCCCTCTAACCAAAGGTAATCACAAACAGGTTCTTTTTAATACTAGTCTAGACTAGGTTTTGCAATGTTGCAGGTTCCTAATTGCAGTAATAACTGCCTGAGCACAATTAAGCAGACACCACCAAACATTTTTATCGAGTGAATCCATTGTCCTATTAATAAACAGCCAAGAGATTACCTCTTTCCGGAAAAACCTCTTTGGCTGGTTTCATCCTATATAAGATGCAAGCCCAGTTTGTTCCCACACATTCTGGGTGCGTGAAGCAGCTGTGTTTGTCTGAGCCAGAAATGGTCTCTCTTGTCTCTCAAAGCCCGAAGAGGCAGGTTTTGCAGCTGGCTGCTGCCGTGACTGTGTCCTGAAACTAATTAAAGGCAGTAGCTGTGAATTCAGTGCGAGAACTGTAACACCCATCACTTGTGAACACATGACCCAGATTTGCCTTCTGGAAAGCTGCTTTGTTTCCCATTTGGCTACTTGCAAACCAGCTCTCTAAATATCCTTTCTCAAGGAAAGCAATTTCCTTTTAATCTTTAGATCAAAGCCCAAACCTGAAAGATGTCTCTTTTTTTAAAAAATCACTAATTTCATATCATCAACTATCATGTCATCCACAACTACCCACAAAAACCGTCTTCCCCTAAGGTTGCTGTGACGGGTTTATTATTTCAGGAAGCCTGGGCTTCTTGCACCTCTCCGCTTGGATTCTCATCATCACACTGAGGATGGCAGAGCTGCTGTCAGTCAAAGTGCTCCCTGTTCTGAGCATAGCTGAGTCAGTGCAGCCTGAGAGGAAGCTGGAAGGAGGTTGTTAAAAATCTATTCATAGATGATAGCGATGTTCCAGCCACAGTGAGAGGTTGCTAATGACGCATATATACACCACAATGACATAGGATGAGGAGGAGGAAGCTTGAGGAGGAGAAGGGAAGCAGAAAAGGGGCGGATATAGCCCCAGAACCACTGAAAACTTGACATGGGCTGTGTCACTCACTGGGGGAAAAACACACATAGCGAGGGGTCTGGTGTGGAATGCATCATAGCACCAGATGGGCTGACACTGATGTCTCATTCACAAAGAGAGTGGCAGGCACAAGCAGCGCTGGGCTGCTCAGCTCCGGGACACTGCAAGGATCCTGACAAGCTGCTGAAGCCAATGCAAGTGCGCGGAGGAAGGAAAGGAGAGGGTGTGGGAGATGGAGAGGGGAAGACAGACCCTCACCCATTTAACCGGGGTATACTAGGTAAGGCTCTACTCCAGGTTTGAAGAGATAGATAACACAGTCTGGGGCCTGAAAGAGATTTTGGCATATTAGATTCTAGACCGTTTTTCAAGATAAATGTCATCCCCCAATATGTTACTGCTGGTATATGGCAAAATGATCAAAGACCTTAAGGGCTATTTACCATATAAGATTAGTTTATCTTGAGTAATTCAGTGTGTGGTAGAATAGTTCATGGAGCTGGTGGAAATGCAGATTCTCCATGATTCCAATCATTGCAACCATTTTTTGAGAACCTGTGCGTGCCAAAAATGAGGCTAACTATCGGTATGTAACCAATTCCTAGAGTCTCCTGCTCCATTATCAAAAGCTTAGTATACCAGAAGAAGCACGTGTGAGCACAAAGTCTACATGGAGGATTTTGCTGGACTTAAAAGTACTTTTTTTAAAAAAAATAAAAGCTTATAAGTTTTCTTTACTGGGATCCTATAAGCTATACCAGGAAAGGCTATCAAGCATTCAGGAAGGCAAAGTAGCAAAAGAACCCCCACCCCTAACCTAACTCTGCCATGATTAGGGTTTATTTGGGGGACTTGTTCTTTTCATCTGGGAATTAGATTTGATAACATCTTACTTCTCTCCCCAATCCAAAAGTTATTCTTTTATTCTATGTTAAGGTTCTTAATTGCCGGGGCCTCCCTGGTGGTGCAGGGGGTTAAGTCTCAGCACCATGCAGCTATCCACAGCCACTGAAGCATGAGTTTGATCCCCGGCCAGGGAGCTGACCCAAGTGGTACAGCAGACCTCTCCTGTCTCGCCTGCTGCTCCCCTCAGCATCCTATTTCAGTCAATCCGCCTGTTCTGCTCCCCACTCTGTCTCTGGTGAATCCTCTTACCACCCCCACCTCTGGCCTACACCCCAGCTCTTTCATGCATAAATAAACACATCTTTTTTAAAAAGAGTCTTAATTGTCAAATTTAAAATCTTTAAAACACAAAGACATCTTGCTCTTTTTGGTGACATTGGTTGTCTTTTCTCCAATCCTCCACCCCAGCTTTGATTCCACTCCCCTCTCATACCTGCTTTCTTAATATGTTATTTCCCAAAGATGGAAAAATTCACTCATCCCCTATTATTAAAAGCTTGAAGGAGGAATATAGTGTGGAGCAGTGTGGAAAGCACCAGATGAAGACCAAGTACTCTAACCTTCTAACTTTCTCTGTGACTGAGAAAGTCATCCACCTTAGCAGGCCTCAGTTTCCTCATCTGGGACTTCCCCCCTACCTCCATCCTGGACAGACATATGCATCTGTATTGGAAGAGGCACTTGTGTCTGAGCAAGAAATAAACCTTCCAGGCTTGGAGATTATTTGCCACAAGTGCCTAGTCTAGCTTGACTAGTGCAATGCTCATTAAAAACAGCACAGAGACCTTATCAAAATGTAGATTCTCCGGCCCCATACTGCTTGCATTAGAGTTTTGAGTGCTGGCAACAGGCATCACATTTCTAAAAAGCTCAGTCAGTGTATCTGATGTGCACCGGAGACGAAGAACCAGCACAGATAGACATGCACATCCTCTGATCGTGTTGGCGGCAACTGACGCCTTCTGACACCTCCCACTCACAGCACTCACAGCAAATGACATTAGTTATATTCTCAAGGGGCCCAAGAGAGGAAGCTGCCTGCACCTAGAATCTGAACACGTGGGGGTGGGAGGAGCGGGCCCAGGCCCAGGCCTTGCCTGTCCTCAAGCTGGCAGATGACCATTTCAGACCGTCCTACACTCGGTGGGCATGCAAGTCTGTGGGGTGGAGAGCTCTGCTGTCACAGTGGCAGTCTGGCCAGAGCACAATGTGAACAGAGGACATGGGTAACATGGTGTCACGCTGTCCCCGTGAAAGCGCAGTCTGGGGGCCACGTGGTGGATCACCCACATGACAGACCCACATCCAGATCCAGAAAGTTGGAGGGGAAGAGAACAAAGTGGTCTAGGCTAAGACTTGGGTTTGAGAATAGAACTATAAAAACTTTGCCAAATTTATAATCCTGCTTATTTCTGGCCTCAGCTACATGTGCGTTTCATATGAAGACCCTGTGCCAGGAAGCTAAGAAACAGCTTCATCCAGCCTGCAGACGCCTACTCCGTGCCAAGCACCATATTCAGCAGCAAAGCAGGATGTACACACAGGACCAGGAAATCTCCCCAGGTGCCTTGTCTCACTGGCCGGGGTTTTGTGCAAGTCTGATCTGGGGCCCTGGGGCCTACTTTTCATCAGTGGAGCCTTCCCGCTCCCTCCATCATCCCCTGGTCCAAGTCTGAACTTGGCTAGTTCACCTAAAGCAGTCACACCTAAGGGACAGCCCCACTGGTGATTTCCTCCCCTGCAGTGCACACGTTTCCAGGAGGGCTTCTGTCTGCCCCCTGCAACCAAATGAGCACAAGTGCCTTAGTGGCTGCAAAGTCTGTCTGAGTGCACTGCTGCCCTCTGGGCAAGGCACAAGTTTGAGAGACTATGTTAGAAGATGCGCTGATCTAAGAAATGATACATTCTGCATGGCTAATAAAATGCTTCATCTGTGTGCACTGAAGAGGCCTTTTTAATCCTTAATTATTATCATTAAACACAAGTATAAGTGCTCTGGAATTTCACGCTAGGGCGGGGCTCTGTGAACTAGCACTTCAGTTTCCCCAAAGGACTGGTTGAGGGCAGCAGGGAACAGGCCCACAGAGACTGGGATATGACCACAGACCACTCCTTCGTGGAATTACTTGGAATTATTTCTGTGACAACTGGTTGGATGTTGAAACTATGTACATTCTGTGGTTACAGGCGTTGATATTTTCTTGACTATGTTGTTTCAGCCAGGTGACTTGCTGACTGAAGTTACCATGTTATGGTAACAAAACCAGTGAAGGGAATTTCCAAAATTTTTCTAACCTACTGCTGGGTACCCCTGACAGGCATAGAATAGGTTCTTCAGCTTGGGGTATAATCACTTCACCAATGCAACAAGCCAAATTTGGGATGATTGCCTTGCTTATGGCAGCAGTCTGCTGTAGGTTTATGTTTGTGCCAAATCTGCTCACCCAATGTGCTCCTGGTATGCGTTCCAGTCTGTACTAGATGCCTGTGTGTGTGTCAGGAAATCTAAGAGAGTTCCCACTGTGGAGGAATTTATAGTCTCAGAACAAAGCAAGCATGTCAGTTTTGTTCCTAAGTCTCAGGCAACATAGAGAGGGGGGGCAGAAACACCAAAATCATATCAGGCAGGTTTGGTTTCAAATTTCTATTCTGGTTGTTTGAATCGGGGCCCCAAATGTAATCTCTTGAGTTTCCATTTCCTCCACTGCAAACTGATGACAAGGAGAACTATCTGGAGAGATAGTTAAAAGAAGCAAGCAAGACAATGTTCATAGGCATTTAGCACAGAGCCTCATCCCATAGTGAAGGCTCAGTGAGTGGAAGCAAAGAAAATGGCAGTGATGATGAAACAATGGAATAAAACATCTATTAGAAGCAAAATTAGAAATATGGGCTGTAAGTCTAACGAGTTTAGAAAAGGGAGAACCTCTTGGGGTTGAAATGATCAGAAAGATTTGGTGGTAAAGAAGGACCAAAGCTGAGACTGGGAAGATATGTAGAATTCAGAGGGGGGAAAAGAGAAGAGTTCATATTTCAATTAAGCAAACCAACTCTGGCTGGCAAAGACATTCAAAGTGATAAGCATGACATGATGTATGCCATTCAAGTTTTCTAATTTTAATACATCAGTTTATTGTGTGATTAATGAAATCCAAGCAGCTCTCAAGAATTTGTTTCAATGAAGAGCCATCCACACTTAATTTTCTAGTCACTTCTCCTAGTTCCTAATTAGTTTATTTCCAGAGGCAACTCCCTTCGATACTTCAAGTGGCAGGCTTTAGAATTTAAGGTTACTGATGGAATTAAGCTTGCTAATCTACTGACCTTGAAATAGGGAGATTATGCTGGATTATTTGGGTGGGTCCAAAATAATTACAAGGGTCCTGAAAGGTGGAAGGAGACAAAAAAAGGAGATCAGACTTACTAATATGAGAAGGACTCAACTCTCCCATGGCTGAATTTGAAGACAGAGAAAAGGAACAATGAGCCAAGTTATGTAATGGCTTTTAGAAGCTAGAAATGGCAAAGAAACTGGTTCTCTCCTTGTTTCCAGAAGAAAGCTGCCAACATTTAATTTTAGCCTAGTGAAACATGTGTTGGACAATTCACCTCCAGAACTATAAAATAATAGATTTGAGTTGTTTTAGTTTTAAACCACCAAATTTTGATAATTTGCTGTAACATTGATCAAAAACTAATGCATCAGGACAAGCTGATGATGCAGATAATTTCAGGTCTTCATTGCATGTTTAAACCTCAGATACGAGCCTCCCTGGTAGAGCAACATGTCATGCACAGCACTATGAAGCTGTCTGTAGTCACTGCAGCATGGGTTCGATGCCCAGCCAGGGAGATTCCCACATGGTGCAGCAGACCTCTCCTGCCTTGTCCGCTGCTCCCCTCGGCAGTGTACTTCAGTCAATCTGCCTGTTCTCCCCACTCTGTTTCTTGTGAATCCTCTTACCACCCCACATCTCTGGCCTGCACCCCAGCTTGTGTGCATAAATAAACAAATCTTTTAAAAAATTAAAAAAAAATAAAATTCAGATACTATGTGTAGATTTCCTAGAGTTCTTTCTCATACCAAAAGGTTTTTTGTTTCATACCATCTATTCTTTTGTTATTTGTACAATCAAAACTAGATGACAAGGATAGCCTATATTTAATTTGCCATAAAGAAAATAACCATGTCATTAATGACATTTGCCTTCCTTTCGGAGATCAATGTTAGTTTACTGCTTCATTTACTCTTTGTTCTGTGTCTTTGTGTCTTTGGAAAGAATATCTAAGAATGTGTCTGTGTGGAGAAAAGTCTCAAGCTTGGGGCATGAATTGAACCTTCATTTGTGATATCTAGAAGTCTTCCTAGAATATACCAGGCACCAATAGCAACTAAAAAACTTTCAACATTGAAGGTCAGGCAAACACATTTTGGGCAAATGCTTATGTTGACCACTCACAGACCCTCTAAAATTCTGGGAGTACTACTAATAGACACTTTTGAAAGATGGAAGTGGACTTAAAGTCAATTTTATACTAGACTTAAAGCTTTCTAAAAATTTACATTGTTTGGGAGCAGAATAAAAATCTTGGTTAATTTTTAGACTTTGTTAAGTCAAATATGCATATTAAAATATATAGATAACACTTAAAGGAATAGAGAGGAATGTGTATATCCCAAAGTAGTAAAGAACGTAAAAAAATAAAGAAAATATGATCAATCTAGTAAAGGCAGAAGTGAAGAGGAAAGAAGGATGGAGGAAAGGATGGGTAAGATGGAAGGAGAGAAGTGAGAGAGGAAGTGAGGAAAAGACAGAAGATGGGACAGAGGGAGGAAGAAAGCATACAGACCAGTTGCTTATATAGTACTTCCCTCAATTTGTGTTTGTCTAACATTTTCTCAAGATTGATTCAGTTCATTAAATTTTTAAAGTATTTTATAAGTGCTACTGAGGTCCATTTACATCACATTGGGAGATGTATAATATTCTTTTTGCTGTCATTGGTGATATTGACTAAAACAGTGTTCTCCAAAGTTTTACACTATAAAATTGCTAATCTTGCTCTAAGTAGTATTTATCACTAAATAATAACACTGCCATCTAACCTCCCCGTGTCATTTACTTATTCCTATTTCTCTGGTGGGATTTAAGTCCTACTAATGGACAGATAGATGAGCATTTTACTTCTTTTGAGGGTTGGTTTCATAACATTGAGTGAGGAAGGCTATTTATCTAGTCAATAGAAATAAAGTTGTAAATGTGTTTCTACTTTGCCACCTCACCACCCCTGTCACCTTGATAGAGTGCTGAAAGCTTCTGAGACGATTTATTTGTTTTTAGACAGATAAATAAGAACCGGAAACACACTAATTTCCAATATAAAATGTAGTGGAAATAGTGTCTCACTTTGATCCTTTTTGATTTCATAGATTTAGACAGCTTCTGGCCAGTCTTTTCACGGTACAGATGAAGAGGTGAGGACCATGTCAAGCACAGCTTAATTAGCACGACATCTGTTGTCACAGACAATACGTTCAGTTCAGTAAGACATAAAACCTATAGCTTGCCTCCGGGGGAAAAAAAACACCTTTAGATCTACCTTTCATGAAATAGGCATAAGAAATAATTTAAATGGAAGTCCTCAAATGGACAATGTGATTGGTTCAATAGAAACAGTACCATCTGCCAGCAATGAATGTCAATAGCCTTAAAATTAAGGGAATCTGACAAAGGGCAGAACAGCTACAACTGCTCCTATTTAAAGAAGTGAAGAACATTGGGCCTCCCTGTTGGTGCAATGGGTTAAGCGCTGCACTATGAAGCTACCCTAGAGCCACTGCAACACGAGTTTGATACCAGGCCAGGGAGCTTCCCACATGGCACAGCAGACCTCTCCTGCCTCGCCCGCTGCCCCCCTCAGCAGTTTACTTCAGTCGACCTGCCTGTTCTGTTCCCCACTCTGTCTCTGGTGAACACTCTCACCACCCCACATCTCTGGCCTATACCCCAGCTTTTATGAATAAATAAATAAATCTTAAAAAAAAAAAGAGAGAAGAACAAGATTTACTTGATCTATAAAAGAGAAACCAAGTATTCTTTCTACGTCATACTTTCCAAATGTATTTCCAAAGATATTTTCCAAATGGTGTCATTTGTAGACACCGTATTAATTAAATTTCTGCTCAACTGGCAGATGCTATCATCTTTTGATGAACCCTCAGTAACATGAAAACTAGGCACTCTGAGATACTAGTCTTTTATTGGTTGGGGTACAGGCAGAAGGGAAATGCAGGCTTTACAACTTACAACATACCTGGTATATCTTAATGCAAAATAACCAAAAACAAACAAACAAAAAACCACCCTGTAATGGTGCCACAGATAAATGATAGAGGTTGCAGAATTATTTGGAGAGAATAATGCTTAAAACAAGAAGCCTAATATATACCTAATATATACAGCAGAGGTGTCATCAGCATCTCCCTGTGGCTCTGGCCCGTCACTGGGTACACTTTGCAAAAGTCAGGTAAATATTATACTGTCGTTACAGTAACAAAAATAAATACCATGCTTGTGTATCATCATATAGTCCTAATAGAGATATTTCGTCCCCACTGCACCATCTCTCAACCACATTTTTCTAAAGTATTTCAATACAATTTATGAATGTCACACCTTGTGCAATCTGAATTAATGTGCAACTTTTTGCTGTTGAAGTATTTCCTTGTCAAGAAACTCAGTTTCTTGCCTTGGCTTTCCAGCTGCTATTCAGCTATCTGAGTGAGCAGAAGGAAGTCAAGTTGAACTGAGACCAATGACCTCAAGTTGAGAAAATAAAAGGAATTCAGCAGAGTGATAAAAGCTGAACCTGGGAGGCAATGGAGGTCCATACGCTGCTTTTGATTCATAGCAGGTGTAACTGGTGATTCGAAGAACACTGTAGAGTGATCTATTACAACTGACCCCAGTACATCCTCTCATTGATTTAATTCTCAGTGTCTCTCAAAGCTGAGTTTTGACTCTATTGAAACCAAGAAAATTCCTAATCCAAATACTGACAATAGGAGAGGAATGAAACTGGATGTAAATTTACCACTATGGTGGGTGAAAGTAATAGTAAATAGGAGAAGGCAATTATAGAATGTCATGTTCTGTGGAGGAGTTAGTTCTTTAGTAGCTCCTTTTTTGATATTTTCTATGAGTCTTCCACACCATGGTGACTTTATGTTGAGAAAGGGATTCTTGGTCTTATTCTATGTTGCAGGGCATTGCTATGGAGGAAGAATGCTTGGTTTTGATACCATTCTTCCACAGAGCAAACTTAAATAAGTTAACTTCTCTTGGGCCTCCCTGGTGGCGCAACAGGTTAAGCACAGCACTATGAAGCTGTCTGTAGCCACTGCAGCACGAGTTCAATGTCCGGCCAGGAAGAGTCCCACATGGCGTAGCAGACCTCTCCTGCCTCGCCTGCTGCTCCCCTCAGCAGTGTACTTCAGTCGACTTCCTGTTCTGCTCCCCACTCTGCCTCTGGTGAACACTCTCACCACCCCACAGCTCTGACCTATACCACAGCTTGTATGCATAAATAAATCAATCTTAAAAAAAAAGTTATTTAACTTCTCAAAGACTTTGTTTCCTTATCTGTAAAAGGGAATAAAATGAGATCTATTTCTTGAACTATTCCTTTAAAAGAGCTTAGCACAGAGTTGTGTCATTTAGTAAACACACAATCTATGTTTACTATTATTATGAGGCCACTTTGGTGCTGATTATGTCATGGAATAGTAAGAATCAATAAAAATAAAAAACGTTTTAGGATCTCTCATGTTTCTGACAGTAAACTAAGAATTTTGCATGTATTTTTGTTACCCTCACCAGAAGTCAAGTCAGAATACAGCAAAAGGTGTATTGAGTCTCTGAATTCCAGGCAAGTGAATTTTTCAGCACTTGGTTGGCCAAGACATATGCAATTATCATTTAATGAAATGAGGAAGACACACCCATTTCCAAATGACTTGGGGTTCTATGAAAGGAAAGTAATTATTAGGGATGTTATAGTTCTTACCAGGGACCTCGAATGAAACAGGAATATTCAAAAAGTCACAGATATTTCTTAGAGTTTCAAAAAACAGCATTTTAAAAGTATAAAAGTTTAGATTGAGGCATTTTACACCAGAGAAAAGCTTATTCTAGAAATGGTATATTTATCAGTGTATCTTGGATTTCTTAAGAATCACTAGACCAAATGATGACACTGTTGATAATAATCAAATTTTCAAACACTTAAGTATTCATAGCAACAAAAACAACATGCAGCTCAACTTAATCTCATTCTTGCCCTGCCCAAGTCACTGTGCAATATTTAGGCATGTGGTCAAAGGTTTGCTCTGCAGGCAGCCTCAGTTGAGGCTCTAAGTAAAAAACTCAGGTGCCTTTCAGAAAACCAGTGGGAAGATGTTAAGCATTTTAAAAATTGTTGCTCTTCTGAGGAAAAAAACGGGAGGAAAGAAATAAGAAAAATACTGCTTGACAGGATTTGGACATATGGCCCATTAATTACAGGTTGTATTAGATGCAACAATTTTTTAAATGCAATTATCACTGGGAAACATGTCAGTTTTCACAACTAATTAGTAATTACTTCTATTAAAAAAGATTATAATGTATTAATAAGAACTGACAGGACTAATAAAATGGCAAAGTTGAAAGGGAAAGCAAGGCTAGATTGTGTTTATCTGCGAGATCTGTGACAATGAGTGAAAAGGTTGCACAGTGACATTGAGGGTCTTGAAATTATAAAACAACTTTAAATGAGGTGAGGAGAAATCCTCCCCCTACTGCTCCCCCCCAAAGAAAATAAAGAAATTAAAATAAACTAAAGGTAAATTTATGGACTTATAAATTCTAAGCAAAAATAGTGCTAGTGACCAGGTAATTTTCTTGGAAAGTTATCTTTCTACTCTGGGTAAGCAAATCTTTCTAATAATTCTTACCATATCATTCTATATGATTCAGACAGTGTCATAGGCATAATAACCAGATTCTTACTTTATCACATGAATATCAAACAGATGAAACTGAACATGAGCAGTTTCTGATCATTACTTTACCACTCCTGCCTTGTTCCTGGGAGCAGGGTGAATGTCACTGATGGACGGAGTTTAGCTGTCTTGTCTCAAGATGCCTAGTCAGAACTTCTAAGGATCTAGAGATTTAGGAACACTGCAAGTGTGAGACATGCTGATTGTAAGATATTATTGATTCCATATTTTTCAAAGTAAATTATATAGATAATACATAAATTTGATATGATTGAAAAGATTTCAAATAATACAAAACATCATGAAGCATATATTTCTCACCTTCTAACCTCACCATGCACACTTTCATAGACAGGTGCATATGTTCATAGCTTCAGGTTTTCCTTTTTAATTTCTGGTATTTATGTAAAGCCTTTCCAGACCAAAGAAAAATAATGAAGAAAAATTCACTTAAATTGTCTTCTAATACTTTTATAATTTTATTTATAAAACCTTTTTATGATTAATTTATTTTTAACTGAGCTAATATTGGGATACCCCCATCAGATATTACCACCATAGTGCACCCACCACCAACTCATCCATATTCCACCATCATAGACATTGTGCTTCCTTCTCTCTTTAATCTTTCCCCTCCCCTTTCTCCTTGGTTCTTCAGCTCTGTAGTCAGCTATCAAGGGTTAATTTTTCAGCTTGTATTTATCTGAATATTAATGGAGTTACTTTATATTCCACATATAGTAACACCATTCAATATTTATCTTTCTCTTTCTTATTTCACTTAGCATTATCCTAGCATGCTCCATCCATGTTGCCACAAATGACATGTATTTATCTTTTTGATTGCTGAGTAGTATTCCACTATGTATATAGATATGTGTATATCTAGCTCTATCTATCTAGCTAGCACATTTTTTTAAAGATTTATTTATTTATACATGCAAGCTGGGGTACAGGCCAGAGGGGGGGGGGCGGTGAGAGGGTTCACCAGAGACAGAGTGGGGAGCAGAACAGGCAGATCAGAAATACACTGCTGAGGGGAGCAGCGGGCGAGGCAGGAGAGGTCTGCTGCACCATGTGGGATTCTCCCTGGCCAGGCATCGAACTCACACCGCGCACTGCCGACAGCTCTACAGCGCAGCGCTCAACCGAGCACATCTTTTTGATCCATGTATCTGTTCTGGAACACATAGGTTGTTACTATAGTTTAGCTATAGTAAATACTCCTGCAATAAATATGAAATTGCAAGTTTCCTTTCAAATTTGTGTTTACAAAAAGTTTTAATTCATATGTAATATATTTTTATATATGGCATGAGGTAGAAATTAAAAAAAAACAATTGATAGCTAATTACTCTAACATTATAGATCTTTCTTAAATTATTTTTATTTTTTTGAACAGTACTTCTTTGCTCATTCAAGTAATAACCACACTTTGTCCTATTATTGGACAATATTTTGTGTCACTGGCTCAATTAACTGCTTCTGTGCTATTAAGACTCATAACTATTAACAATATTTGCCCTCTGCAAAGCAAGTTCCCTATAGTGATTTATGGAGGAGGGGCAAATAGATACATCTTTTAGATGAAATCAAGAAACACCTACCCAAGTTTTATTTTTAAAAAACCCTCATAGAGCTTTTATTAAATTTTACATTAATCTTGGCAGAACTGACATATTTTTATGATTGCTTATTCTTTTCTAGTGATATGGATTTTCTCCTAATGTATTCAAGCCTACTTTCATGCTCTGAAGTAGTGTAATTTTCATTATATAAGCCTACTCATTTCTTATAACATATTTTCCTAGGTGTTTTGAAATTTTGCCGCTATTTTAATGGAAATATCTTTATTGAGATTCTTTTTTTGACAAGCATGATTTTTGGTTCAACAAAATCACACAAGTCAAAGAAAATTAATATTCTCAGAATCATGTTGTCAACAATTCACTAGTTTATTATCATGTATGTTGTACAAGAAGAAGAAAAACAAAACTAAATATCGAACTTTACAGAATGAAAAGCAACAGGCTCTAGCTCACCTGCTTCCTGCCCAGAACCCATTGTGCCCTTTTCCTTTTGAATATTTGGGTTCTTAGCTTTTTGTACTTATCATCATATTGTTAAATAATAGGCTCTGGCTCTGTTTCTTGGCTTATCAACATTAGCTACCACACATTATCTCCTGCCTTAAAGATGATGTAATTCTACCACCTATATCATGGGGGTATTTAAGAGCCATGTTCATCCATCAGTAAACACCACTGGATTACAGAGCCTGTCTCTGGCTGCTGTGGTGACAAAGCAGGTCTTGATGGGATCTTCTAGGGGCCCATCATCAGGGTGTGGTGGGATCTTCATTTCTCTGCTCATTCTCATATTTTAGTCCAGGGGAAGATTCTGCTGCTTGTGCAAGAATTAACACAAGTGATAATCCTGCCCATTGTCCCTGGGAGCCATCCTGCTCTTTTTATTGGTTGATTTTAAATTTTGAACATCCCCCAACAACTTGTTAATCTTCTCTATATGTGTTTTGGGCTATGATGACTTCCAGTTTGTCATCTCCCTTATATTTGACTTGTATATTTCTGAAATTTCTGAAGATTTCCAATCTGTTAGGGAGATTCTTGTTAACAGTTCATTAATTTTTCTTACTAAAATACTAAATATAGATATCAATGTATTTATAGAGTGAGGAGGAATAGACGTATATACATCCGGATAGGCATCTTAATACAATCATAAAATAACAAATATAATTTTAATATTTTTTCCATTTAAAACATGACAGCATAACAATTTACTAAACAGTCAGGAGAGCATTGGTGAATATGCTCAATTTCACAGCTCTAAGTGCTTCCTACTCATGATTTTTTAGTTTAGATGTATACTGGCCACTGTTGAAAGGCAAAGTGCAATGAACTTTGATCTTGAATATAAAAGTCAAGGACAAACTGAAACACAGTAACGGTTCTACATGTCAGCTTCAGTGATCTTTACTTTATCTGCAAGTTATAGTCAAGCAATGAAAAATCATTTGTAGAATGTGAAGATTGCTTTGTCACTTGCAAAACAAATTTTTAAGCAAAATGCGTTACTATTATTTTTAATCTGATTTTTTTATTGCAATAAAGACTAGCCAGACCAAAATGAGATATTTGTAAAGAAATGTTTGCAACAGCAGTTTAAAACTGTCTCTGTCATCTGTTATTTTAGATAGAAAACGTAAGTATAAACCTCCAAACTTAAAAAAAAAAAACTGTTGTTTCAACAGTTATGAAATTACTAAAACATTAAATTTAAACCTATATTTTTGTATGCACTGTCACTAAGCTAAAATAATCTGTCACTTAAAAGTTTGCATAAACTGTATTTTTATGAAATAATTCTTTGAAACAAATTATTTTTTTATCTTATATGTCCAATGTGGTAAGCTATAATTCACTTTTATTTAATATGAATTATTATTAAAATTTATAAGTGAAATTCATTCTTTCAATAATACAATCTTTAATCTTATATAAAAATAAGATTTTTATTACAACTCATTCTTATTGAATATACTGAAAAATTATGGAAAGTCTTAAAAATGCTAAGAAGGTTCAGAAGATTACATGTTATCATAAAGCTGACTCTTTAAGTAAAGAAAATTTGGGGGAAATAGTCAAGAGTACTTTCAACATCGAGGGAGAATAATGAAATTGTAGCTTTTAAGTTACTTTGATGTGAAATATATTTATTGAATTTACAGATGTAGCAATGATGGCTGGTATCTGACTACTGGTTTTATGCTTCTGGAAATGTTTTTAATTTAGTAAAAATGCATCCAATACAATTATGTAATCAGAAGGAAAGCTTAAAATTTAGGGTTGTACTAACTAATCATTAGATCACTTAATGAGAGTTTTGATGCCTACATGAAGGTCAGGATGTCATTTACTTTTTTGCACTTTTATCAAAAATTTACTGCTTATTTTTGTTTGCATGTTTTCATCACCCTTCCCTTTTCTATCCTCATCTCTCTGTCCACACATATAACATAATAAGGAGTGGAAGCACCATCCCATGTATTTGTGTACTTATGAAATCATTGGTTTATATCTTCTGTTTTAATTTTAAAGTAGTTGAATAGAATGATAAACTTTATATAGCACTTCCCTTTACAGGAAAGGGTTTGACACATACTCATCTTTGCATTAGTCAACATAAAGACTGACACAAAAACAATGTTTCCTAGGTAATAATTGCATCCTTATAAAAATTAAGCAGGATTTTTACAGGAACAGAGATAGAAGGTCAAATGACATGGCTTTATTTTGTTGTTCTTTAAATCTAAATATTTCTTTTTTTAATAGAGATAATGATGACAACACTGCATATGATTGGAAGTTCACACCGCTTCACATGTGTTACCACACCCACCACAAAGGCATACATATTCATTCACCATAGTCCACTGGGGCACCTCTCCCCTTTGCTTCCCATACTCCACCTTCCTCTTTGGTAGCCTCAATTTTACAGTCAAATTTCAGGGGTTTGGGGCCTCCCTGGTGGCGCAGCGGTTAAGCGCTGCGCTGTGGAGCTGTCGGCAGCAGCGAAGCGAGTTCGACGCCCAGCCAGGGAGAATCCCACATGGCGCGGCAGACCTCTCCTGCCTTGTCCGCTGCTCCCCTCAGCAGTGTATTTCTGATCTGCCTGTTCTGCTCCCCACTCTGTCTCTGGTGAATCCTCTCACCGCCCCACACCTCTGGCCTGTACCCCAGCTTGTATGTGTAAAAAAAAAAAATCTTAAAAAAAAAATTTCAGGGGTTTGTTTTGGTTTATCTTTATCTCCTGTTTTGTTTTTCTATATCAAGCATGAGTAAAGTCATCCAGCACTTGTCTTTCTCCTTCTGACATGTTTCACTTAGCATATTCCTCTCCAGTGCCATCCATATCATTACAAATGGCAAAAGTTCAAGGATGTGGGATTGAGTCAAATAAAGGAGCAGATATATGACCTTTAGAATGCTGGAGAACTTGTTAAACTAGAAACAAACTTCCCAGATCATAGTCACATAGTCACCATATCTATTTGCCTGGGGTCTCCTCTAAGCTTCTGTTCCTATTGGCAGTTGTTCCAAGGGCCTTGGAGACTCTACCCCTTCCATGGAGCACCACTTTCCTGGGGGATTGTACCTACTTAGTAGACATAGGACATTCCTGGAGGGGCAAGCTTACAACTCTTCAGTAGCCTCCATCCAAGAGGTATGGGGGAAAGACTGATGTGACTATAATAAATGAATTTAATAAAAACATCCAGTGTGAGATAATTACATCTGCATGATTTCAGAGCATTGACACTATGGTTTTCAGAAAAGTAGGTTAATCTGTATTTTTATATTTTAGATGATATGGATAGAAGTTGTTTCAAATGTTTATTCTCTGGAATTGTGTTACTATACAGTTTGTTTCTTGGGGAGGGAAGTGGAGAAGAGGATAGCCCCTACAAAAGTGGGAGGTGTGATCCTCGTGCTCTCTCTTGACCTCATCCCTGAATGGTCCCGGGGGCAGGCACATCTTACAGGAACAGGAATTGTGTCCTCTCTGTTCTCTGCTGTAGCATCCTCTTCTAGCACAGAAAACTATCACTTTATCTAATTTCCTCATCAACAAATGTATATCATACTACCTTCTTAAATGGATGAAATGACAGAATGTATAGGAAAGTAATAAACTGTAATCTACGTCATACATACAATATAATGGCATTTTGATGCATGTAGCAAAACATAATATTGATAACACACAGTACATGTCCTGATGGAAAATGTTAAAGTATTTTCTGATTCTCCATTGACTTTGGCCTGGGACTTCCAATACCCACTCATCCAGCAGGTCCTAAAAGATGAAATGCCCACTGCTTTTCTGCTCCCCTTATAACTGCTGCCCCTGTTATCTTCAGCATGTAAACAGAATGATGCCATGTAAGGGTCACAGTCCTGACTAGACTACTTCCACTGTCACTATTCACTGCAAAAGACAATATTGTATCCTTGAAAAGATAATCTCAATTTTTAAGTAAACTTTTCTTGAACTGCAAAATAATGTACATGTGTATCATAAATAACAAAAGGATTATTATAAAAATTACCATTAACCCATACATCTAAAGTTACACAGAAATAAAAGTGTTTAAACATTATCTGGACCCTGACTTCAAAGCAGCTTCAGAGATGGTTTGTATTTTCCAAATTGCAAATGTAAATTTTGCTTTGCAACCTGGATTTTGATTTCTTATTCGTGTTGCAGAACACATGCCACTCAAAAATAAAAGGCAGTTGACTAACCCAAGCTCAGTTAAATTAAACTTCCTTTGAAATGTTCAATAATGAGAATTTTTTGAATTGATGGTATTGAAATATTTGCACCAGAATGCTTTATGACATTTCCTGTGATATGTTTCTTTACGGTACGGTTTAAACATTTTTTAATTGGTAACAGTGAGTCATGTGAGTCTGTACATTTCCTCTAATTCAATCTGTCATATTTTACACAGGCAATGATGTTTAAGCTTCTTACTCCCTGCGACAAGTTCAGGAGCATTCTTCAAAAAAAGAAAAAAAAAAGAAATTCACAAAAGACAGAGAAAAGGCGCGTATGTGATATATTCAAAAAGGGTAAAACACCAAGTGATATAAAGAAAAAGCAATTACTTTTTGAAAATTAATAAGTGATTGAAAACAGCTTGGGATGATATGTGAATGAAACACAGTCATGTTTGGAGTTTTCTGAATTTCTGGAAACAGATCAGGATTGTTTTGAATGTAAGACAGCGGTCATCTGCCAGCCTACTTTGGTCAGTGGCTGATTGTGAGGCAGGGAAGGTTTATTTTCAATCTCCTGGCTCATAGGTTCTCCTTTTACCCTCAAAAGTACTACTGAAGCAGAGGGTGGTGGACCCATTGAGAAAAGATAAAGGTCATGCCATTCTTTTCAGGCACACTTGGGAAGGGAAAGAACTGCTAGCTGGCAGTGCTAACTTGGAATCCACCGTTAATGCGCCTAGGAGCATGTGCAGTAAAAGCAGTAGAACAACCCAAGTACAATACTCCCGGGTATGAAAACCACTTGCTTGCTATTTTTTTAATGGAAGATAAACAACAAAATAACAGTATCCCTTGTCAACCTTCTAATATATCTTAGTGTTTCCTAATTGCCCCACCTCCTCCTTCATTTAATCAGCCCCAGTTTAGAATTCAAGCTGCTGGTTTCTGGGATTCAGATTTTTAACTAATGAACTTAAGAAACTCAGCTATTTACCTAGGGACAAAGTGTCCTCTAAAGTAGGGAAGTGATCTTAAGCTAAAATGATATTAGGAAATAACCCTGGGCCTGATAGCAAAGATGTGTGTGTGTGTGTGTGTGTGTGTGTGTGTGAGAGTGTGAGAGAGAGAGAGAGAGAGAGAGAGATAAAGAGAGAAAGTTCATGTATGGTATTTGTCTCAAACTATGGAGATGAGTGTGGGTCCTGAGGAAGTGGGTAAGTGGGCAATGGTGCTGCAAATAAATACAAGAGTTATTTTCACTAAATCCCCTGGAAGACATTTATAACACCATTTGTAGCCATGTTCCAAAGTTTAACACCAAAACTGGAAGGAGCTCCTCTTTTTTTTTTTTTTTCTACATGGAACGGAGACTGGATTTAGACCCTTGAAAACATGAGTGTTTTCAACCTAGTTTTCCACTAAGATGATGTTGTCACAGTATCTGTAGCAGCCAAGCTTCTGGTACAAAGAGCCAGAGGTTGGGATCCAGTGTGAATATACTGTGAATTCAATACCCAGCAATGCAGCAGAGAGTACCACAGGGGTCTAGGGCAAGAGAGAAGAGACAAGATGGCACAGACCATGTGCCACCAGCAGACCTTATTTTTGGCCATGTGAGATGATTCATAGGCTCTCTCAGAAACACAGAATAATGTGTTCAGGTGGATGGAGGTCACACAGGAGTGGATGGTAATATCCATAAAGGAAGGATTTATTTTTGTTTGTATCATAGCATTTATAACCTCCATTATTATGGACCCAAGAAAGCAAGGTTACATTCATCTAGTTGTCATGCAGTAAACCAAATTGTCTTTGGGATCAAAGAGACTCCTTTGGTAAGTGAGTTGCTTTTACTCTTGTAGGTTGTTAATGGAATTGATTTGGCATAAGAAGGACATTACCTTGTATCTTTCTTACCCAGCACCATTTTTCCTGTTTTCTCCTACCAACTTCTGTGTTCTTCAAGTGTGTCTAAAGAATAATATGAAATAATCATAACACCTTTACTCCCAAATTGAAACTAAAGTTTCTAAACACTTCACCTTATTTATCTTTCAACCACAATTTTCACATTAAAATTTTCTCAAAACTGGGAGCCTCCTTGGTGGCCCAAGTGGTTAAGTCTCAGCACTATGAAGCTATCCACAGCCACTGCCGCACTAGTTTGATCCCTGGCCAGAGAGTCAACCCACATGGCGCAACAGACCTCTCCTGTCTTGCCCATTGCTCTCTTAAGCAGTGTATTTCAGTAGATCTGCCTATTCTGCTCCCCACTCTGTCTCTGGTGAATCCTCTTACCGCCCCCATACCTCTGGCCTACACCCCAGCTCTTGTATGCATAAATAAATAAGTCTTAAAAAAATATATATGTATTTATATGTATATCTATACAGATACACACACACACACACATATATATATATATACACATTGTTACGTATATTTGGGGGCATTTCCCCCCAAGAACTTGGGAATGGTGGAAATAAACTGCGTTAGGGACATTAAATCCATTCTGTGTGGTCAACTAGCTAGGAGAATCAACCAAGAATGTCTCCCTAATCGTGTATCTCCAAATCTGTGACTCCAGTTAGAATGACTAAGAAATTTCTCAGGAATCTGGGACTGCAACAGGAATGTCACTTAACAGGCAAGATTTAACTAATTGTATGACAGCCCATTTGGGGAAAGAGAGTGAACAGCTACCTAGCTTTCTGAAAGCTTAGCTAGCATTAGATTTACAAATAACACCTCATTTAATTCTCCCAACATGCCCCATGGGTATTACTCTACCCATTTTACAAATGAATAAATACATGCTGTGAAAGATTAATTCCCCCAAGTTAATATTTTTTAAATGATAAATCCAGAATTTTACTTTTTAAGTTTGTCTGATTTCAAAGAACGAGAGTTACCAAATACGATCCGCATCAGAATTACCTGAACTAAGAGATTTCTGAGTCACAACCTATATAATTCAATTGATCTTAGGGTGCATATTTCATTGGAAATTGAGGAATTCTTGTCTTTTCGAAACACAGACAGTATGTTGCTCATTCAGGTTTAGAGCCCACTAAGCCATAAGTAGAAAAAAAAGTCCATGCAGGTTCAAGCACTGTTAAGGAGACTAGCAACCTGTCCAGCCAGCAAGAAGTCTACCTTCCAACAGACGTGCCCATTTGTGGAGATACAGCAGGACAACATCCTAAAACTTCTAAACACTCTTGTTCTACAATGTATTCCCCTTGTTCTGGTCTTAATCCACCAAACCTTATGAACACATGGCTTCCCACATACCTGTCTTCTAGAAAGGAATAATCCAGATATTTCAGTCCTTTCATTGATTTTTAATGTAGCAATTGGTGACCCTAGTTATTATAAATCCCCAACATCCAAACAAACTGTTTCAAAAGGTGAACCTGCAAGTCTGAGGACCACACTCTGGAGCTCAGTGTATTCAAAAGAGAAAACATTACCTTGAATTATCTTTTAGAGTCACTTTCTCCGAGTAGGGCACACTCCTGCTCTCAGAGGGCATAGGATGGCTTTCCACTTATTTATCTCTGCAACTATTGTTATTAAAGTGTGCTGGGGGGAGGAAAGGGTATCTACTCTACTGCCAACAAATGAAAATGAAAAAATATTTATGAATTGATAAACACTCAGTAACCTGGGTAGCTGTTTACAAAGTCTTCCTCCAAATATGGTACAGTGAGATTGACTAAACAGTCACTTACTAAAATTCAGTCCTAACTTAGCCTGTCTCCTAAGATACCCCAGAGCATACCGACAGGTAGCAGACAGTGACACACAGGTTTATGGACAGGTTCTTAGTTAATTGTCACAATTGGTCAATGACACAGACTAAGTGTGTTTCACTAATTTAACTCTGAAATGACAATATTATTTCTCTATCTTTAAGTTATTGGGCATGGGGTATTTCACCAATGCCTCATACACTAAAGGTAAGCAAACAAAAGACTTATGTTAATGATTTGAGAATATCTGCCCTAACAATAAGATTTAAGTTCTATTAAAGTTAACTTTTGTGGAAAATTCTACAATATTAAATTGTAGTTGAAAAATGGCTAGAAGGAGAATGACTACAAACTGTAGTTATAAGTAGTATTTATAAAGGTGATGTGAACTTTGTTATTGCTTGTCTTTGGTGCAATAACATAGATACCTTTTGGTGTTTGCAACAACAAAAAATTCAAAATCATGTTAAGTATTCTCAAGTGTGGTCTGTCTTTGTAAATGAAGTTTTCCTGGACCAGAGCCAAGCCGGCTGGTTTCACTGTTATCTGTGTCTACTTTTGGGCTGCCACAGCGGAGTTACATAAAGTTACATAATTGCAACAGAGACCATGTGATTCACAAAGTCTAAAATGTAAACTATTCAACCCTTACAGAAAATATTTGTTGACTCCTTATATAAAGCAATATTCCAAGAAACTGAGTTATGAAATACTTTTTCCACAAAATTGCACATTCTTTCTTATGTCCTTTAGCATAAACACGAAAACAATATAGTAAGAAATTATTGCTAACTCAGAGATGGGGGCGGGGGAGATGTCAGGAGAGGAAAAGTCACTTCATGCAAAGAACAATTTTAAGATTGTCATGAACTGTTTGGCTCTTCTTGCTTATTTTTGACATGAAATGTATAAGGCTGAAGAATTAATAATGCATCACATTAGTTTTATAGGACACATATTTAACTCTCAGCTTTATATACAGTGTGTATTATTTTTTAAAAATGTTGAGGAAATTATAATAAGAAAACATTCAGGGGATGAAGAAGGAAGTGATTAGAAGTCACTCGACTGATACATTTGTATTTCCATGTTCTATTCACTGTTATTCACAATAGCCATTAGCCAGGAATGGAAACTACCTAAGTACTTGTCCATCAATGGATGAATAAAGAAATTGTGATAAATATACATATACATGCACACACACAATGGAAAATTGTTCAAGCTTAAAAAAGAAGGCAATCCTGTCATTTGCAATAACATGGGTAAACTGGAGGCCATGATGTTCAATGAAATAAGTCAGACAGATAAAGACAAATATTGCTTGTTATCACCTGCATGTGGAGTCTTTTAAAAAGTCCACACAGGGGCCTCCCTGGTAGTGCAGGTGGTTAAGTTTCAGCCTATGAAGCTATCCGCAGCCTCTGCAGCATGAGTTCAATCCCCTGCCAGGGAGATTCCCACATGGCGCAGCAGACCTCTCCTGCCTTACCCGCTGCTCTCCTTAGCAGTGTACTTGAGTAGATCTGCCTGTTCTGCTCCCTGCTCTGTCTCTGGTGAATCCTCTCACCACTCCACAACTCAGGCCTACAGCCCAGTTCTTATATGCACAAATAAATAAACCTTTAAAAAAAAAAAAGTCCACTCAGAAACAGAGTAGAATATTTAAAGGATTTCCAAGGCTTGGGGAGGGGTAATAAGGACAGGATGGTAAAATGGTACAAAGTTTAAGTTATATGATGAATAAGGTATAAAGATGTAATGTACCATAACGTGGAGACTACATTGATGACTCTGTATTATATGATTAAAAATTGCTAAGAATGGAACTTAAACATTCTCATAAAAAGTAGTAAATACGTAAAGTGACAGATGTGTTAATTAACTGGTGGAATCCTTCCACAATGCACACCTATAACAGACCATCACATTGTACACATAAAATCTTACAATTGTATATGTCAATTATACCCAATTAAATCTGGACAAAAGAGAAATTGTTCAACTGGTTTTAAGCAAATACTATTATTATTATTGTTATTATTATTTTGGTAACTAATTTGGAACTTCTCCTGATTTAGACTTAGGTGACACTGAAATAATAACAGAAAGATCATTCTAATAATTTTCCAATAATGTTTTATTCATTCATAAAGGTACATGGAGCATTGACGACAAAGCACACCCTGACCCAGGGACCTTCATCATCACATTACAGCAGAGACAGTCCGCTGTGAAAAGTGAAATGCACCTGCAGCATCTAAGTGGACTATGGTCAAGCATTAGCCATGATTTCCAGAAGGAAGCCCTATCAACACACTTTCGCTCCTGGGAGCTCAAAACTCTACCACCCAGAAAGATTTTTAAGAGCATCCCTGAGTTAATATTTACCAACTGCTTTAATATCCTGAGATTAAAAAGGGCACATAAGAAAGAAGTGGCCGTGCTGGAATTTGGAGGCTATTCAAAAATCCAGCCCAGCAAGTCTAATGGTTTGTTTTCAACATTTATTTAACCTCCTTCTGCTATCAAGAAACTTGAGAGACCTCCGAGGAAGTTTATATCGAAGGAAATGGAGAAAATGTACATTGTTTTTGAGTTGTTTTGTTAAGGTTTCTGGATGGCAAGAGTGTGTGCTTTATAATTATGAAAGTTTGTCCAGCTTGTAGAGATGTTGTAGGTTTAAATCTCTGAGCCAGCCAAGATTGGGCATCATGCCGTGCCTCCTTATAAAAGCAAATATTGTTAGAGCCCTTGAAATAATCTTAAGTCTGTCCTTGAAATAGCTCTAAATGAATTTGGCCTCTGTTCAACATAGGCCATGAAGAGAACATGCCAGGGGGAAATGTTTTTGTCCACCCTGGAATGGCCAGCTGTCACTGCGTGCCAACCAGTGGGGGCACAGAATTGCCGGATCTGTGGGAATAAGCAAACAGTTCTGTTTTCTCTGTAGAAACTCATTTCCCTGTGCTTCATATTGACAATTGTGAGCTATATTTACAAAAAGATTTGTATGCAAAAGAAGCATCCACTAGGGTAATGGCAAATATTTACCCCAGAAGGTTTTGGGAGTCACTCCTCCCAGCTTGCTTTTTATAGAACCAGGTGATAACACATTTCAAAGCGCTGGTTTGAGAGGCAAGTGTTTACAGGCATAAAAATGTTCTTTAATTAGGATGTATCTCAGAACCAGGGTGACATAAGTTGCTAATTATGCTGATAGAAGAACAGATTGAGATAGTCTTATATAGTAAGAAGAAAGGGATAATAGGCATGCCTTTTGTATTTGGACTATATGTGTTTAAATTAGCTTGTTTTAACCCTAAATTAGCTTGGATCCAGTCTTGTCTGGATTTAAAATAGCATTTCTTGCAGTTAAGAAGAATGTGTTGGCTTGCACTTTGAACATTAAGATTTTAAGTTATATAGATAACTCAATATATCATCTCCCTGCTTTATAAAGGATATTTTTCATCCCAACATTGGTTAGTGGGAACTTTACAAATCTCCCAGACGCTGATTATTTCTATAGGTGCTAAAATAAGGAATTTTTAAATAAAAAATGAATGGAGAATTATCTTTTATTTCTATTAGTTCTAATCTGAAAATAATTAATTAGTAATCATATTAAATGACTTAAAATGTATATACTGTATATAACAAGTTCTCATACATAGTAATAACTCAGTTAACTATATATATTTACTCAAATGTTTATAAGAATGATTATTCACAATAATCATAATATATTAAAACTATTTTAAAGAAGGGAGTAACAAGGCTGCATTATCTGTTTTTCTCATTCCCAATAGTCACAGTTAATATGCCATTTGTTATATGTTAGTCCCTATTCTAAGTACTTACCATATCATAATTCATTTAATTTTCTGGAAAGTCTATGAGATAGGAACTATGGGACGACCATTTGGTCTGATGGGGACACTGAGGCACAGTGTACTGAGCAACTTGTCTGGCTTCGTGCAGCTTGTTAGGAGAATGGCTGACAGAATAACCACAGAGTCTGGGTTCAGAGTCTGTGTTCTTGGCTGCTACGCTGTCCTTTTGGTCATAAAAGTAAGAAGACCTCTTACTCATTCTATCCATTAAGAGAGGTTTTCTTGTTTGTTTTTTAACTTTTAGCCACTTGGTTGACTGGGACCCTTCACATGTAAACTTCTGCTTTTGAAGTGCTAAGGATTTTTGTTGACCAAGTTTGTATGTTCTTTTCTGCCAGCTTCAGGTCAGAATTTATTTCCCCAAATGATAGTCATCTAGCCAGTTTTTATGATATGGAAATAAAACCATTGTTTAACAACAAAGAAGATATCTTGCACATAATGTAGTGACTTCAGTTTGGAGTCTATTTCATCCATAAGATTTACTTGCAAAGCATCTCAGGGTCAAGTCTATGTACATATAAAATGAGGTATGTGTTAGCCACAAACCACCATGGTAAGGACTTGTTTGTCTTCTTCTATGTTATGCTAGTAATAGATTTAAACAGTTTAAAAAGTGTAATGAAATGCTCCATAGGCTGAAGAAAAGGCTTATGTTAGGTTGCTTAATTATCATTAGTGTGATTGTAATTTTCTCAGTTAAGGACAGACATCTCATCTACATTATAGATTCATGTGCATTAACCTTGGGCCACAAACTCAGCTTTCTAAGAGCTAAAGCTTCCTTTATTTTCAACAACTCAACTTTATCTCAGTATCTAGCCATAATCCTACTGAACTGGTAGGAGCTTTAGACCAAAAAGACTTTTCCTGGATTTTCTTAACTTCATTCCTACTTTCCTACAATAGCCATTTCATATTTGGAGTCCTCTCTGTTCACAGTGCTGCCAAGGGGCAACCCAAGCAGCCCCTCACATCAGCCTTCTTATTTCTTCCATGACCCCAAGAAGAAGAATCACCTCTTAGTTGAGGGTAGAGTACTATCCTCATTATCCTCATTTCTTTAGACCAAGAGACCCTGCTCCTAACTCCCATTTTGTTCTCCTTCTTATTTATTTTCACACCTTTTGCAAAACTTCCTAAGTAATCATAGAGGCTTGAAGTTTGGAAAGTAAAAGTCATTTCCAGGTTGCAGTGAAGGAAAAGTTAGGGATGGAGAGGAGAATAAAGAATAACATGGGGTGACAGTTCAAAACATCGTCCTGTTCTTTACAGACACAGGCAACACAATGTGGAGATCAGAGTATGGACTCAGAAGTCATACGCTGTCGTTGGACTCTAAATTCTACCACATATTGACTGAGTCACCGTGAATAAATCACTGAATGTCTGCGGGGCTGTTTCCTCAGTTGTAAGACGGGGATGATAGCAATACTTACGAACTCATAGGACTGCTGCGGTCATTAGGCACAATTTAACAGTCAAGGCACTGAGAATAGTATTTGGCAAAAATTAAGTGCTATGCCACCATTAACCGCTATCATTATGAATAATATTATTAGAAAAAAGTTTCTTCTTATTTGCTCTTTATTGCTAACACAAACAAAATCCTCAGCTTTGAAAGTTTCTACTGTGAATTTGATGTACATTACATTCTGTATAGTTTTAAAACCAGGTGTGTGTATTATTTGAGATTTTTATTGAGCATCTAGCACCTCTCAACACCTCTGCTGCAGCCACCAAAACTACCAACCCACCAATCCCAGGGTTATTGTCATAACACACCATTAAATTATTGATACAAATTAATTATAACAACCTGTTACCAACAGCTGGAGTGATCCTAATAAAATGCAATCAGCTCTTGGTAATTTCCAGTGACTCCTTATCTCAGTGAAAGTAAGACCAAACCCTTGCTGTGTCCCACAAGGTCCTTCGTGTCTCTGTCCCACCACTTTTCATTCACTCCATCCTCACGGTGCCAGGCATAAACCCCAAGATGGGATTTTGCCCTTGCTGAGCTCTTCAGCTGGGGTGCTCTCTCCCTGTGCATTTTCATGGCTCACTCTTTCTCTCAACGGATCTTTACTCAAATGTCACTTTCTCAATGAGGCCAGTCATCCTTTGGAGCCATTTAGCTTCCCTTTCCCATTTACCTTCTGTGTTTTGTCTCTTATTTATCAAGATGTAACGCATGTTGTATGTTCAGGGACCATTCCAGAGCCAGGGGTATTTCAGTATTGTTCATTGCTCTCTCCCCAGTGCCAGGCAGAGTAGATACTCAGTACATACCTATTCAATGAATGAGTGTTTGTGTTTGGAACTACAGTGAGTCTTCTCAGGGACTAGTTAATGTACTCTCACTAAAAGGTTGGGAGTCACAGGAGAAATAACATGAACTAACTCATGTTTTATTGGGGTCACATAGGTGCTGGTGACAAGTCAGGAAGATGTTGTAATAATTCAGGGCAAAGGAGCTGGTGCTTTGGAGCATCTTAGTAGAAGTGGTGAGAAATGGTCAGAACTCAGTAAAAACTTAGTAAATGAAGACACTGAATCTTGATATCTTGTTCAAGATGATCTAACTATGGAGTGGAAAACAATGGGTTTAGATAAGACAAAATGACTCCTATCTACTGTCTACACCATCGCTTATATCACAGACTCTGGTAGACAATGATATTGTGTCTGATTCCTGCCTGTGGTAAACTAGTCAATTTTGTACTTGGTTCTCAGCAAAACATGTTTAATATCTCTAAATCCAGAATACTTTTTTGAGGACTAGATATGATATAAGAAGCATCAGTCACATAGTTGGATAGGAGTTGCTTGATAAAATGTAACTAACCATGGGTCAACCATTTTTTATGAATAAAACCTAGGTCATGCTTTGTTCATATCAAAAAGAACTACTTAGATGCTGATTTTATTTATTTCCTTTTTTTTTGGAAATATGTATAAAGTATATCCCAGTCTCTTCCTAAGGAATATTTTAAAGGAAGGCAAAGGGGAAAAGAGACATGATGAAGCAATGTCAGAAACGAACAACAGATATCAACATAAGGTAGCATGGATCACCATACATAATTTCTTTAAGATCCATAAAATTCTAAAGAATCTGACTTCTTGGAATCTGTTTGTAATCCATTTGATAATCTGAGCCAATCCTGGAGTTGCCCTAGCAACCGATTTTAGTAATGTAAAGAAGTGCTAGCTGTTAATTAGTATTCAGAGTTAGTAGCTGGTGTCTCTGCTACTGTCTCCATGGTAACCTAGCTGTAACATTTCCATCTCAAGCATGGTGGTGAAATTTCATATGTGTATGAACATGCCCATAGCCTCTGATACACTGTTATACTTAATATACATAAAAGTGTTCATTTTTGAGCAATTTGTGCTATTGTGAAAAATAAAAATAAAAATAAACAAGACAATTTTGCTCCTTTGAAGTCAATTTCATCCTTCCTCTCCATCCTCCACATGCTGAAAGTTTCCATTTTAAGATATGTATCAATGTTTATATGATTATCTTCAATGGGAAAATTCTGTATAACTCTGCATGTGTGTATATGAAATATGGATGTTGTAAATAGGCAAAAACAGAGCAAAAACATAAACAAGGAATAATTTTTTTTCAAGGGTGAATATTGTATTTGAGGGATAAATATCAGGTTAGAGAAATGAGGTCCAATGTCTTCTGCAATGAGAAAATATCATCACATGTTGGTTGGATAATGCAGAGATACCTCATATATCTAATTTCTAGCAATTTTCTCTTTGATATAATGTAGGTTCCCTCCCTCATTCAATACTTTTTCTCTCCCCATTTTTTTCCTACTTAGAAATTAAACTGCAGTTAGCTCTTTTACTTTTTGATTTTCACTAGTCTTTTTTTTAATCCAAGAAGTTAAGTAAAATTGCTCCTCAATAATAAATGGTTAGCTAATTAGTCAGAGTTAGTGTTTATCATCATCATGAATACACCAATATCATATTGGGAGCAATGAAAATATTTTGGGCAATGTATAGCAATTAATCCTCTTAGAGAGGTAGTGCACATGTGAGAAAAAAGAAAAAACACCTGTAGAGTCATCACCACTGGCTTCACAATTCTGGGTTTTCCATTTACTACCCCTGTGGTGCTTTCAGGAGGCAAAAATATCAACAAAATTCTAGAAACACATTTGAAAATCTCTTTTACTTACTTTTCCTAATCTGAAATTAGGACAAATCATATCCAGTGACAAGCTCATAAATATTTTAGAGCCAGCTCTCTAGGGTAAGGAAAATCACAGATTTGTAGAATTTATCAGGGTCCATGATATGAATGTTCCCCACCAAAGATGATTTCAAATTTCTAAAATGGTGTCATTGAATGTGGAACTATATAGAGATACTAGCAGTTGTCACAAGTCTGTAAATAGCTCTCCCACTTTTCTTTAGGTTTTTTTTTTTTTTAATGAGGCTTAAATGAGCTAACCTATGTAAAGTACTGAATACGTTGCAGACACCAAAGATCTTAATTCTTTCTCCTCACAATGAAATACCTTCATTCATTCATTCATTCATTCATCCATCTATCTTTTTATTTATTTAAGTTTTGGCAGTTGTATTGAAATAAATAGTAGTTCATATACCACACATTTCATCCATGTAATCCTCCATTTATTACAATAAATGTCTGCTGTTGGCCACCATATGCACTTACATTTATTTATGAAATGCAAGTATGTGGTAATTTTATAATATGCCCACACATATTTTTATATTCCTCCCTTAAAATAGTGGGCCTAATTCACCTCCCCTTGACCATGGGCTGTAGTTAATGACTTTAAAATATGGTGGAAGTATTTCAAAGAGGTATTATTTTTCTCCTTTTCTCTTCTTGAGACTCTTTATTTGGGATATTCAGCAGCCCTGTGCCTGTGAAGAGATCCCTTGGGCTAGAAAATGAGGCCTCCAGCTGAACAATCAACAGTGAGACCCACAGAAATTGGTTTTGCAACTGGAAGCAAGTCTTTAGATTACTGAAGTCCTGAATAACCCTTGACTGTAAACTCACAAGAGGTTCTGGGCCAGAATCACCCAACTAAGCTGTTCCTGATTTCTGACCACCAGAAACTGGGAAAATAAAAGCTTATTATTTTAAGCCACTATTTTTGGGAGTAATTTGCTACACAGCAATAGATAACCTAATATAGGATGATTCATATTTGACTGAAAGTCTAAGAGTTAAGTTTGTTAGCATTAGGTTTTATTTATAAAGTGTAGTGATTATATAGGCATACGCTTTAATATCCCCCAAGCATGGATAATAAGATTATAATGCCATCAGAGGAGAGTTGCTGGTTATACTCACTAAATGTTTATTTATTGGATATTAATGGCTCGTCACCATTAAGGAATTTCTATGATATGTCGGTATTTAAAGTGGTTCTCTGTTAATGAACTACTTGATCAGCTGTGATCTGGGAAGTCCGTGGCAAAATGCTTTTATATGTAACCTGAAGGTCAACTTGATTAGATTCCCGGAAGCAAAGGAGGTTAATTAACCAGTGAAATCAATCCAAATTCCTAAGAGTTCAGACGCCAAACTTAAGGACGATTACTGGAGCCAATATGGAGGGCACTGGTAAAAAGAAAGAGATGATAGCTATTTCTTTTAAGACAGTATTCCCATTTATCCTTTTCCATCCATAGTTACATGGAAATATCCTTGATATACTTTGTTTTACCTAAAGCTTTAAGTGGCATTTTCCTTTTATAGTAAGACCTAGCAAAGAAGTAGAAAGAATAATTTTTAAACAATGACGACTATATTTTACCTTGAGTTTTATACTTTAGACAGTAGGTTATATAATCCACAATTAGTTATTTGCAAATTGTGCAAGGTTGAAGGCAAGTCCTCAGGTAGTTACTGAGGCAAATGCTACCTCTTCAGACCTCAGCGTGTAAACTTTACAATGCTAAAATGGCATGGCAGTGGTCCTAAAGACCAAAAAACTAACATTTTGGAGGAAAATTTCCAAATGAATCTTAATTCAGTAGATCGCTAAGTAAAGTATGCTAAAGAAAGTGCTAATTACACTTACAAACATATGCAGTGTGAACAGAAGTGCACAGATGCTTGCTAGAGATTTATCCACACTCAGGGGAAAAAGAAAGATGTTTCACATTTTTTCATGAGCTCTTCTTCAAGGTGTTCAGTTCAAAGATGCTACATAAATCCCACATAAAGGTAAAGTGAATTGAGATGGAATAAAATTTTAAAAATTTCCTTAGAAAATTAGGCTATTTTTAAGCTCTTTGTAGTGGACTTAATTTTATTTTATTCCTGATTTCCTAGGAGGCTTTCTTAACTGAGCAAATGGAAAGGGGACTACCTGGTTATATGACCCCATAATTAAAGTTTGCCTTTTTGAAGTAAAAAGTCATCACTCCATTTCTTGTTTATATTTTTTGCTCATTGCATTTTGTTTTAAAAATTGCTGCTAAAAAAAGCAATATTTGGTCCTCAACTCATCCTTTTAAAAAATTGAAAATTGGTCATTGCAAATAGTGCTGCAATAAACATATAACTGCATATATTCCTTCAAATTAATGTTTCTGCATTCTTTGTGTAGAAACCTAGGAGTGTAATTCCTGGATATGGCAGCTGTATGTTTTGAAAAACCTCCATACTATTTCCCATAGAGGCTGGACTAGTCTATAATGCCCCCAGCAGTGCCCAAGAACTCCTTTTTCTCCATACCTTCACCAATCCTTGTTTAATTTTATCTCCTAGGTTGACTTTCTGGGAATCTTTTGAATCTTTTCTCTATTTTACCTCTTGCTTCCTATTTCATACTCTGAAGAAACATAAAGACTGTCCATACATGTGTTCAGCATATCTTTAATGCTGTGCCCACCATAGCTCTATGATGGCTTTGGGTTGTAAGATATTAGCATTGTCTTACAGGGACTCTCAGTATCAAAGGGAAGATGGACATAGACTTAGACAATCATTGTTAAATACTAATAATTACATTAAACACAGGTGTGAGCAAGATATAGTTACAGAAAGAAAGAGGAGACACTAGTTTGTCCACAAGATTTTGATAGAGGATTCCCAGAGGAAGTGGATGATGGTTGGAAAGTGAACAAAAGGAATGAAAGACTTCTGGAATAGATGTTATTTGAGTTAGGACACAAAGGATGCATAAAAAATTGCCAAAAGGAGAACAGGGGAAGGATATTTCAGACAGAGGGAAGAGGGTACATAAAGTTAAACAGGAAATAGTAAGTGAATTGAAGAAAGGAGATGTTCAGCATGACCAGGCAGTGAAGTCGTGTCTGCGTGTCTGTGGGCCATACAGAGGATATGATGGGAAGAACCAGGTTGGTGATTAGGGGGCAAAAAAGGATACGTGGAGATGAGTTTACGAAGCCAGGTGCAAGCTATATTTTATAAGGCTGTTTAAGATTTTCATCAGTAGAATGACAGGATTATATCTGTTTTTATAAAAGTATATCCCATTTGGTAGGTAAGCAGGATGGATGGGACCACACTGTGCCATAGTTACTGGAGAACCACGTAGGAGACTATCACAAGAGTCTGCATATGGTGGTTTTCTAGTAGATGTGGCAGAAAACATAGTTACCAGACTGATATTTTATATAGATAATAAGTATTTTTCTGGGGATGAACTCCAAAGTACTTCAGAAGGGACTCTGACTTACCCAGATTGGATTCAATGTCCATTCTTGGAAGAATTCAGTTGTGAGCAGGAAGCAGAGTTATAAAAGAAGATGGCAACCATGATCCTATCTCTGCAGTACAACAATGGGATTCCCAGAGGAGGGACGTTATTGTGATCTGGAAAGATAATTCAGCAGGTTTCCACTAGGGAGTACAGATAATAAATACAGTTTGGGCATAATGTCTAAACTCTTTGTGGCTGCCATTTAAACTAGATATAGCATCAGATGCAATCAGAACAGATAGATACAGATTGTCCTCAAATATTTGAAGATGCAGTAGTTGTGGTGATAACGTTGAGTTCTCCATCGAAGGTGAAAGATAGCATCTTTTAGAAATCTGAAAATAGATGGTTTCCAGAAAGCTCTTGTTCTAAAGTTAAAACAAAAATCAATCTTATTTGCCTGTTTCTTCCTGGAAGTGAGCGAGTACTCTACCTTTCTACAAGTGTAACTAAAATTTGCAGCTTCAAATAGCTACCAAGAGTTTAAGAGACTTACTCTGTAAACTACTAGCTTTCCATTACAGCTTTTTTTTTTTTAAAGATCTATTTATATATTTATTTATTTATTTTTGCATACAAGCTGGGGTACAGGCCAGAGGCATGGGGTGGCGAAAGGGTTCACCAGAGACAGAGTCGGGAGCAGAACAGGCAGAGCAACGGAAATACACTGCTGAGAGGAGCAGTGGGCGAGGCAGAAGAGGTCTACTGTGCCATGTGGGAATCTCCCTCGCAGGGCGTTGAACTCTCCTGCAGGGTGTCAAACTTGCGTTGCTGCTGCCCACAGCTCCACAGCGCAGCGCTGAAACACTGCACCACCATGGAGTACCCCATTACAGCTTTTTTTTTTAAAGATTTATTTATTTATGCACCCATTACAGCTTTTAATGTCTACATAGATACTGAGAGTTATGCACATATCAGAAGTGTGGCGTGAGTGGAGTTTTCTTAAAACTCAATATATCTCAGTCCCTAGGACCAGGTGATTTTTTTTTAAAGATTTTTTTAAGATTTATTTATTTATGCATACAAGCTGGGGTATAGGCCAGAGGCGTGGGGCAGCAAGAGGGTTCACCAGAGCCAGAGTGGGGAGCAGAACAGGCAGAGCAACAGAAATATACTGCTGAGGGGAACAGTGGGCAAGGCAGGAGAGGTCTGCCCGAACCATGTGGGAATCTCCCTGGCTGGGCGCTACCAACAGCTCCACAGTGCAGCACTTAACCACTGTACCACCAGGGAGGCCCCAGGACCAGGTGATTTTATCTTAGCTCGGTGCATTGTTTCTTGTACCCCCTGATCCCAAAGACAAAATGTTAAAGTGTAACTGGTGGCTTAAGCCAAAGACTGTTACAGGTGGTGCCCCCTGGAAGGGGGTTGCTGTCCCTTGCTGCCCTGTATCAAAAGGTATTTAGGTTATTTTAGAAAAAATCTCTTAAATAATCATGCTTCATTTCTTCATATGAAAATTCATATGTAAACCAAGAATTTTAACAATTTTCAACACATGTCCACAATTACACATATGTTGAAAATTGTTAAAATTCTTGGTTTACATATGAATCTTCATATGAAGAAATGAAGCATGATTTTTTATTCTTTTCTGTGTAAGTGGCATGTGTGGGTAACCCCAGGACACAGGACTTACAAAGATGAAGCACTTGCATTTTAAGCCATTATTGCCTAGCACACTTTAGGAAGACTTCTAGCTCTCACAAGGGAAGCATAAAAGACTTTTTGAAACAAAAAAATAGAGACCCTCTTTCTGGAGACACAAGGCGTAGAACAATGAGCAAATGAAGCAAAAGCTATGGACTAACATTTGTCTCCCAAAGAAAGGCAACTGCCCCGGATGACATGATTAAAGGCCCAGGGCATGTAGTAAAGCTGCCTGACCAAACAACGTGAGTTAATATTTACTAAAAATCCTTCAGGAAGCTACCAATGACCATTACTTGGATACTTCAGGATGCAATATAAGCAAGGGCATAATCAAAATCTAAGACTAAGGTGATAGGACCACAAGGCAGGAAGCAGTCATTCTAGCGAAGATAAAACATGGGCCCCAGACTGGACAAGAACGGGTTTGGCAACACCTCGCTGGTACCCTAATCCACTGAAAATCTATATAAACATGTTGAGCAACCCATGTAGAGGTTCAATTACAGGACATGGCTCAGTCATCCTCTACAACTCCACTTTGTCTTCTTCAAAAATTCCCAGGGTGATTATTATAGAGTTGTGAAAGATGATTGAGCATGTTTTTCAGCGATATGAAGTCTGCAACATATTTGTGATCCTCTAGGACATAACTGATACTATTCATGCCAATGTTATTTTACTGTGAAAAATGATATATATTTATATTATTATAAATCCATCCAGATCCTGATTTATCTCCTGCCTGCATTCTTATATGTGAATTGACTATATTCAGTGCCTCACAATGTCTGGCACATGTTTGGAATTAGGGGAATAGATGTATTCCCCTAGCTTTTTTCTGAGTTAAAGGACAAAATTTTTGCTGCAGCTAGACTGAATAGTTGGAAACAGGAATAGTTGGACAGGTGTGATGACCTGAGGATAAATGCAGAATGATTCTCTAAGATGAGAGTTCCAAAGTTCCAGATGGTGAGCAATTATGGTTTAGAAGCAAGCTTAATTGTGGTTAAAAAATGATTGCATTATGGAGACACTCTATAGAATCGGAAAAGTGGCAGGCTGCCATAAAACTGAAAATTAGTTCAGGAAGGTTCTGAGGGTTATGTCTGGAGACGCCAGCAAATTGGAGCAGTAGAGAAAAGAGGGTTGATTTGGAGCTAATGGTAAAGTCTGGGGCCCAGGTGGACTGAAAACACATGACTTGGAGACCGTGGGAATTGACGGAGTAGCTCTTACAGTGAACACTTTAAGTACCAATAAGATTTTGCAAGTCAGGAATAAGAGTAAAGAAAGGGTATTCTGATGAGAAGAATGGTTGGCAGGTGACTGGAGGAGAGAGGAAGGCGAGGAATAGGGACTTACATCAATGATGAGGGAGAGTCGGCGTGCCTTGAATAGGGGACAGGAGTTAACGTTAACTAGAGTGTTTAGTAGCCTAACCACTTCGTGTATGTGCATCTCATTTGATCCTTAGAGTTGCTGGAAAGGGTAGCTACATGATCCCCATAACAGCAACATAGGGGCATCTAGTCCCTAATGGGTACAATGTAGAAAGCTTAGCAGAAGAAGTGAACAAGTTATGCATGTTTGAGTCATGTGCTTCAGGGTATGAATCAGGGTTCTGCTAGGAACCAGAAGGTACCTTTAAATGAAGACACTGGAGAACTTAACAAGGGACTAGGCACAAAGAGGTAAACAGACTTTCCAGAAACCAAGGGAAAATAGCGTGGTAGAGCTGTCAACAGGAAGAAACATTTATCTCCAGAGTCTAAATAGGCAATGAGAGGGTGTGGTTCCTGGCATCTAGTTTGCCTTAAGTGAAGAGAACTGTTTAGCCGGCTTCAGTGGCTTGGGGAGCAAGAGTCAGCCAATCTGCAGTGACTGCACAGGAGGGGACCCTGAGGACTGAAGACCTACTCCTCACTTTTCTCCCGCCCTTGATCTCCTGTCAATGCCCTCCCGCTTCCTCCTGTACCTGAACCCACCCAGAGCCAGGGGCAAGGGAGCTTGCTGAAGGAAGCCATGCACCCTTCCTCCTGGAGGCAGAGAAGATATGGTGGACAAAACCAGCCACAACTAGGTAATAAGTAAATCTCTTCTGACACCATTGGTCAGTGGTTCAAGAACCACATAAGAATAATTTGATTTTAATTTCATAATATATAATTATCTGTTAAATTGATATAACAGAACATGGTCAGGTAAGTTGCTAATCTCTTAACCTAAAAAGTCAGTTGTACATTCAAGTCCACTCGGCAATTTTTGCTCTTTGCTATTCTGGGTTTATATAATGCCTAATCCTTATATGTACAATTGAAGGAGGTGTCAAATTACCAAATTTAGTTAAAAAAACTGTTTTAACCCCAAAATATTAACATAGTTTTTCTATCTTTGGTCTCATATATGCATGCATTTGAATTTGGAGGGGGGGTGGTTATTCCAACACCTTCCTATAGCTAGTTCTTCAAGAAGTAAAGGTTTTCGGCTTTCAATGCCTTTGCTACTGTTTACTTTTGTGTAATTCAGTGAAGGCCCTTTTTACCAAAGGGAGAATATAAACTTACCAGGTATAAAACACACATATAAAACAACATGCAATAAAAATATTAGTCAAATGGAAAAAGAAAGTGTTGTTGTTATTGTTGTTTATTAACAAATAGCAATCCAGGAACACTGAAAGCTTTTACTACTTATCAATATATGTACAAAGTTCCACATATGAGTAGTTGGGGAGATGATTTGAAAACATTTATTCTTCCAAATCGATGTGTGTGTTTTTGTTTTTGTTTTTTAGTTATATAAAGTCTGCTACATATTTGTGATCCTCTAGGACATAAATGATACTACTCATGCACATGTTATTTTACTGTGAAAATAATATATTTTTATATAATTATGTCCCCAAAGTGAAGGGTATAAAAACACATGAGCTATAATATCTCAACATATTATATCCTGTACTCCAGACCATATTCTTACATACTATATCACCAAAATGAAAAAAAAAAAAAGGAATAATTTGAGTTTTTAAAAATGCCAATCCTAGGCCTGCTTTCCAGCCATTCCAGAGATCCTGAATCTTTAGGTCTAAAACTCATGAAGATGGTTCTTCAATACTAAAAGATATTCAGCAGATATTCATTGGTTCCCATTGTGAGAAATACCTCCTTAAGTAGGAAAAGGAGGGTCCTCTCTTTGTAGATTGTCTTCAAAAGCCAACTTTTGTGTTAAGGTATCCTTGTCAGTGAATTCCTAGAAGGGGGTTATTCTATATCATCATGGCATATGTTGGGTATATATTGATCTCTCGATCTACTTACCTAGCTATGAGTAAAGGTTTTGAGGTTAATTGCAATTGGGTCAGTATTCCTACCCAACCATTTAAAGCATGTGACCCTGTTCTTTCTAAGCCTCAGTTTTCTTGTCTCAAAAAATGGAGTGATAGGACTTATCCGTAGAGTTGCAGTGAGAACTATATAGACACAGAGCAAACATACAGTAAATAGTAACTATGCTATTATTACCATAAACTGTCATCACTTTGTGGTGTTTTGACATAATCCAAGTTCTATACTAGTACTAGATGTGGTAACAGATTCAAAAGCTGAAGGATAGAACAGACTCGCTCTCAGGGTAAATGAGACTACAAGCAATCACTCATGTTTAATAATGCAAATAAAGGGGTGGGGGAAGAAGAAAAAAAAAATAATGCAAATAAAATTTAGTCTTTGTACCTTTAAACTTCAGACATAAACATTGGAGCGAAGTGGCAAGTTAAATAAGAGGGAAAAGACCTAGTTTCTTTGTCCATTGTATACTCAAAAACATTGAAGAAAATACTCCCAGGAGCATCTGTTAAGTTGTGGAGTGATGATAAACCATTTCTCATTTCTCTCTCTCTCTCTCTCTCTCTCTCTCTCTCTCTCTCTCTCTCTCTCTCTCTCTCTCTCTCACACACACATACACACACACACACAAACTTTAAATTTTTTCTTGCAATAAATTTTTAAATTGAAGTCACCTCGGTTTACTTAAGGGATACTTGGAACTAGGATCCTATCTGAGTTTGTATGTGGAAAAGAATCAAATTTAGTCAATAAGGAGTGAGTCCTTTTGTCTTGTTTAAGTTCAAGTGGCCCAGATAGTGGGAGTCTCTAAATCTCTCCTACCTCATGAAGGAACCACCAAGCTTAGACACGTAAACTTCTGGAACATCCCTTCGAAGCAGTCACTGAAGTCCTTCAGCTGAATACTGTAGGATACAAAAGTTGTAGCTTTGGATAAAGCCCATCTACAGGGCAGACATCCAGTCCTGAAGGCAGCAGCCCACTGGCTGCAGTGACAAGATGAATGTGAGTATAAAACAAGGACCATTGTTTTGAAAAGGAAGGAGATTTTTGTCCCCTTAGAGGTGAGAACAGGGCTAAGTAGCTTGGATGTGTAGTGGATGAGGCAAGGAGGTAGGAATTTATAAGATTAGTCCTCCAAATAAATAAAGGCAGTAAAAATATAAAGTTGTCAAAGACTTGTTATGTTTTCAGAGATAAAAGGAGGAAAAATGGCATCTTCCAAAGCTATTATGAGTAACTTTAAGAGAAAAGAAAAATGGGGTTTCAAGGTGAATGATTTTGGCTTTCTGCCATGTCTTAAAGCAAAGGTTCTAAGTGTCCAATCACATATGAGTGGATTAAGAAGATCTGATATATGTGAGATACACACACACACACAAAAAAAAACTGAATACTACTCAGGTATAAAAATGATGAGATCTTGCCATTTGTGACAACATGGATGGAGCTGGAGGGGATTATGCTAAGTGAAATAAGTCAGAAGGAGAAAGACAAATACTGAATGTAGAATATAAAGAATATTCTATAGAGAAGCAAAACTAAGGAAGAGACAAAACTAAACCAAAACACATCCTAGAAATCTGACTGTAGAACTGGGGCTATGAGGTAGGGATGGAGGTAGGCAGTGAAAGGGGGAAAGGACCCAGTGGATTATAGTGGAGGGCTATTGGTAGCTTGGTGGTGGGTGTGTTGTGGTGACATAGATCTGAAGAGGGGTGACCCTATACCTCTGAATCATTCAGTGTTGTAAGATAATGTTATCTCAGTTTTAGAAAATACCATAAAATGTGTGAAATAACAAAAAAATAAAGTAGTGGTTCTCAAATAGGGATGACTTTGCTTCAGAGGGGATATTTGGCAGTGTCTAGAGACATTTTTGGTTGTTTCAACTTGAGGCAGGGCTGTGCCCCAAATCTATTTGGTAGAGGCCATAGAAGCTGCTAATATCCTACATTGTCCAACACAATTCTGCACAGCAAAGAATTATCAAATACAAAATTTCTATAGGGCTGCAGTTGAGAAATAGTGCCTTAGAGTCTTTCTAAACATTTTAACTTGCTACTTCAAGCCTTAGTTAGGTTCAGAATTCTGCCAATTAATGGGTCTCTAGATAAACTCTGATTAATGTGAATGGTTATGTGGACCAGGAAATGTTTTATTAGGGCTTTGTACCACTCAGTGTTGAGAATTATTTAAGTCATTATTACTAGCTGACATTTTATCTTCAGGGAAACTTGATCCTTAGTGTCCAAATTCATTGATAGGGTAGTGACATTTTAAGGGAAACAAATAGAAGTTTCATTAATAGTAACTAATTTATTAGTTAAGATTCCTTAGGCCAAATAGAAGGTGCAGGGTCACCAACATGTGTGGAAGATCTTAAAGGAGGTAGAAGATCCATCACATAATTCAGATCTGGGAAAGTCTTCATTATTTTTAATTAATTCTATTTTAAGCACTACACAAGGTCATTTAGTATATCTAAATAAATATTTTAAAAGCTTCAATATTTCTTTTCCATCACACAAATAACCTAGAGTTATTAAAGATATCTTTATTGCCAATTCTCTGTAAGGGTAAGATAGGCTTCCTTTTCATTTTGGCCTCTTTCTTTCAATGTTATTTCTGTCAATGGATTTTTCTGGCTCCTTTCAGAAAATTCCCCAATTTAGGAAATACTTTCTGATATGAACTTTGTTGAAATTTTCCTTGGCCACTATTTCTTCCTTGTGGTATCAACACAATTTTCACATTTGACACTTGAAGCCTGCCACTTTGCACACTCAAGCTGAGAGGAAAAAACCCTCCCCAGACTCTCCTTGTCTTTTGACTATTTCATTGCGTTTCACACAGTGGACTCCATCTCCTATTGAAATTTGGGAACAAGGGAGGGAGGGCACTAAAGAAAAATTAGGACTTATCTCTGTCAGTGATTCATTGTCATTGAATTGGTCAAGGTTCATGAAATTAGCTGTGTAAGATGCAAATTCTTAGCTTCAGGTCCAGCTGTTTTGTAATGGCCTCTGAATTGTGATCTTTGAGAGATTAAAAAAAGAACAAAAATATAATAAAACTGTAATGGAAGGCAGAATGTGATTATAAATTACTTAAAATGAGCTGACTTTGTTGGACTATAGAATTACAAAAAGTCAAGTCGACGAAAAACTGTGAACCTGAAATTATTCACAGAACATTTAATTTTCTTGGTTAAGATTCTGCCTTAGAAAGCGCTCATCTCGGTAATGGGTAATGTGCGCCTCACTGTCCCCAGTTGGGGAAGAAACTGTGTCTGTGCGTGTTACTCTTTTTTTTTTTTAACTCTTTTTATATCTAGACTCCCTATTAACACAAAGCAAACTAGTTGCAAACGTTTTGGTTGGCTTTTATTTGGCTATCCAGAAAGGGAACTATTGAGAATAAGAGAGCTAAAATAATGAACCCCAAATGATCAAGTTAACTTTGAGCTTTCGAGTGACATTGGCATTGACGGGTTCTAAGACTTTAAAAGGTGGGGCAAGACTGTCAATGAGCACAGTATCCCCTGTAATCTCCTTCTGTATCTTCTAGTTGCAGTTTCCCTTCTGCTGTTTTTCCACCCTAATCATCACCATTCACTTCAAATTTTACCTGCCTAGAAATCATTTCCTGGCCAATTTGATTAAGTGCTCCATCTCAAACCATATTCACTGACTCCCTTTCTTTTCACTGAGAGTATGTATTTAAAGCACAGTAGTAGAGGGCCTACCTAGTGGCCCAAGGGGTTAAGTCTCAGCACTATGAAGCTACCAGCAGCCACTGTAGCATGAGTTCAATCCCCAGCCAAGGAGCTGATCCACATGGCGCAATAGACCTCTCCTGTCTTGCCTGCTGCTCCTGTCAGTCAGTCTGCCTGTTCTGTTCCCCGCTCAGTCTGGTGAATCCTCTCACCACCACCCCCCCACATCTGGCCTGCACCCCAGCTCTTGTATGCATAAATAAATAAATCTTTAAAAACAAAAAAGCACAGTAGGTAGAGCCCGGTGACCTGATGAGAGTGGCCTTCAGAGGGAATTATTTAGTTATTTACTGGAGGGGGCCACTGAAATAAATGTCAACTGAGAGACATTCCAGATTCTGAGGGGAAATGGGTCCTGTTACACAGTTCCAAATGCAGCAGCGTAACCTCCAGCATTTCCTCCTTTCCTTTCACCAGCTCGAGTCTCTGCTTTGATACCAAGCCCTGCCTATCTAGATGTAAATATGTTCAACTGTGTTTCTTTCTTCCCCATATACTGACATTAGCTTGTTTTCTCTCAGTTCTGAGTTTCATTTACATTTTCTATTGCATAAAACATGAGCAAAGTAGAAACTAATCCATGTGTGGGTTATACAGAAAGAAGCAGATTAGAAATCGATGAGTCAGAAACATTTCAAAATAAAATGATATTAAAGACTAGACTTTTAACACACGGTCCCAAAACTCTGAATGTCATAAAATTGAAAGAACACAATAACAGATCAAATATAAACCCAGAAATTGGAATGCTTTGGTGAACTTCACAGATGATTTGGTGCAATTGTCTTTAGCCTTTTCGCTCAAAAATCTCTTGGGGAACCTCAGGAAAGACAGGAATTTCAATTCTGATGAAAGTGTAAGCACACCAGACACGACAAATTGCATACAATTTCAGAAGATTAATGGAGGCTTTGAAGTCCTTTAGGGATTTCATGATAAGGGCCTCTGAACTCCTCCAACCCCCTCATTCCTTTTTGAATGACTAGAGTGCAGATGCATCCAAGGTCAGAGCAAGTCTGTAGCATGACCAGGGCTCCAAATTCCCAGTCCAACTACTTTTCATCATGCCACAAGTCTCTATATTGAACTCTGAGATGAGAGAATAGCTATAATTATTTTTAAAAAAGATTTATTTATGCATACAAGCTGGGGTGCAGGCCAGAGGTATGGGGTGGTGAGAGGGTTCACTAGAGACAGAGCGGGGAGCAGAACAGGCAGATCGACCAAAATACACTGCTGAGGAGAGCAGCGGGCAAGACAGAAGAAGTCTGCTGCACCATGTGAGAATCTCCCCATCAGGGCATCGAACTGGCGTCCCAGCTGCCAACAGCTCCATAGCACTTCGCTTAACCCATTGTGCCATCAGGGAGGCCTCCGAGAATAGCTGTAATTAATTCTTAAAGAATAGTGTCTTTATAAATTCATGTCCACCTGGACATTCAGAATGGGACCTTATTTGGAAAAAGATTTTCTTCAGATATAATTAATTAAGATGAGGTCATAGTGGTACCTAAATCCAAATGACATATCCTTAAAAGAAGTGCATACGAAGAGAGAGAGAGACATGGGGAAGAAGGCCATGAGTTGCCTGTCACTGTGAACTGGAATGACACTTAAGGTTTGTGGAAAAGATTGGAGTGCTACCCCGACATGCCAATGAATGCCAAAGATTGCCAGCAACCTCCAGGTGCTAGCAGCGAGGCACAGCCTAGATCCCCTGTAGAACTTCCAACACTACCAACAACTTAACTTCAGAGACTTCTTCCCTCCAGAACTGTGCAAGAATATATTTCTGTTATGTTGAGAAACCCAGTTTGTAATAATTTGTTATGGAAGACCTAGGAAACATAGATAGTTTTACTGCTATTTGTTTATACTTTTGTTAATAGTGTTTTCAAAAGTCTTTACATGCTGTTCCATCACTGAACTCCCCGGTCTCTTTCCACTTCTTTTCCAGATTAGCTGAACTGGATATTAACACTCGATTAACCAATACTCTTCCATGGTCTCCTAAATTTTCGACATGAACAGTGATGAGATATGCTGAGAAAGAGCTTGGATCTACATTTATACAACATTGCTCTTGTTGCTTTTAAAATATGGATCATGGTTGTTTTTTTTTTTTTCTATGTGAGGATAACTGCTGTTGATCTTGCAGGAGGGTGATAAAAATATCCAGTGAAGATTTAAAAGGAAGTTCCATGTAAAGTATGTAGTAAAATGGAAGTTTGCTTTACGCAAACAATGAAGAAACCTTAGAAGATAAAGTTGTTGACTTCCCGTACTCTAAAGTACTCTTTGACTCAGGAAGATAACTCAGCTCTTAATCAAGGATGAACTGTCTAGAAATAACTGCCACAGACACCCCTCAGCAATCCCACAAGAGAACTGACTTCAATCAAGTCATTTCCAATTCCTTTTACAGAGTATATTTACCAGCCACTATATACTGCTCATATTGTCCGAATCCTAGATCAGCCCCTGCCTGGAGACACTTGTAAGCTGCTGTTAGAGTATTTTCAAAATCTGGCCATACCTATGGGAAAGAAAAAAAAAAAAGATTCCCATTTCTGTTACTACTCTTAACTCATTGCTACTCTGGCCTGGAGAAATTCCTAAGGCCAGGTCATGGTAAGAAGCAGTCTGGGTGTGTGGTCTGAAATAGTAATTCCAGTTCTGCCTAGCTTCATTTCCAAGAACTGCTTGGAAACAAATGTCTCTGATTTTGATAGGAATTGGTGACTGTTTAATACTTTTGGGAATTGTGCCTTAACCCTAGGCTTCTCATTGAACTAGCTTCTATGCTTCTGTCCCTGTGAGTTCCTCATGTTTGCTGTGAATTGAATAAATCATTCTGGTACTCTGTTTCTTCATTAGCAAAATGATGAATGTTGAGGCTAAGCTGAGGGTTTGTGCATTGGATTTTATACAAGCTACTTGTAAACAGATGGCTAAAAAAAGAAAAGAAAAAAGAGGTGCCCTCTGAAAGAATATCCCATCTCTTTAAGGGGATATTGTTGGTGAGTTTCAGGAAGAATTATAAACTAGAGTTATCAGTGTTCAAGTATAAATACAGACTTGAGAAACTGAGTCAGGAATCTGTGAACTACACCAAAAGCTCAGTTGTGCTCTGCTTAGCTATGTGGAAAGCATCGTAAGGAAATGCAACATGATCTGGAATAGCTTAACACACGCAATGCCTGCAAGAGGGGGCAGGAAAACCGAATAAAAGGTTTTCCTTTTATGGGAAACATGTAAGATTGAGAATAAACTTAGGAAAGAAATATGTGGAAAAAGAAAAAACTGTGAAAGGAATGATAGATAATCAGATTAAAAGTCAGGATTGTTGGGTGGTAGCAGTGCTTGGAATGTGCCACGAGGACAGTGGAGTTAGATCCATAGCGCAGAAAGGAGCATGGACCTCGTGGGAAGGCAGACTTTACATAGACATTGTCTGCCATAATTCCAAGTCTATGGCTTCTGACCCTGCAAACTCAAGCAAGTTACTTCTTTCTTCTGAACCTCATCCATAAAATGTGGACAATCACTATCTTTTAGGGCAGTTGCAAATAATTTACATAATGTGTGCATCTAAGCAGAAAACCATAATAGTTATTAATTCATCTAATGAAGAAATAAAAGAAAGGACAAGTAGCAAGAAAAGTTGGTTACTTTCCACCTTCAATTCTTTTCTCCAAGATACAAAGTGATACGGAGGGTCTCCTCAGTTTCACGGAAGACAGCTGGTTCTCATAGGCCTAGGACAGATCCTTACCTGTTGTTGTATCCTACAATAAACTCATAAATAACAGAACTGTGTTGACCAATACAGTAGCAATGAGTCTCATAAGTTATATAAACTGGAATTAACTAAAATTAAAAATGTATTTCTTTGGTTTCACTAGCTAAACTGACAATTTCATGTAACTAATGGCTATCATAAGAAAAGTACACACAGATCAACGCATACATGTGACTATATATGTTCATATGTGCACATATATAATAATGTATTAGCATGTGTATTTCCATTGCACAGGAAGTTCTATTGTTTGTACATGCTTGACTACAGTGGATAATGTGGGAAAAGGGGTATAACCAAAGAAGTCAAAGTAGTGGGGAGCAGGGAGAGAAACCAGAACAGAAAGACAAACTTTTTGATAAGAGAAGCCCCACTGTTATTTAAAATGCTTAGTACAAATCCAGTAAGAGGGGAAATTAAGCTCAATAAGGTGGGTAAATTTTAAACTGTCATGTCCAAGGTCTAGGATAAAAAGACATAATATACATTTAAAATTCCTTCTAGGAACAGTACTTTGGTCTCTGATGTCAAATAGATAACCTATTCTATGGTGACTAATATGGAAAACTGTTTACCTAGAGTGACTAATGTAGTGTCATTGAGAACTACATAAAACTCAAACAGATGTATGAGTTTTCTATTTGTATGGCAAATAGACTTTCTTAAAACAAGCATTCGATTCAAGCAAGGATAAAAAACCACAAGAACATCGGGACCAAGAGTGAGATTTTTCCTCTGAATTTTAAGTGCAATAAATCAAAGACCTGAGAGAACAAGAAGAATTCCCACAGCCAGAGCAATTAGGATTAGTGTAGATGAGATTGCCAAGAATGAGATTTTTGTGACATTGAATTCACTAATGACAATGACAACAGCCAGGGAGCTAGGGACAGTGATGACGGGGTTAAATTGCTTGACTTTGGCATGAAAACCTCAGTGCCCATGCTCCAGTGATGGAGAAAACTCTACCTTTGACTTCTTGCCATTATTAATATCCATGCCATCAGCATGAATGTGAAACCAGAAAACTGGTTCCTTCACCAAAGCAGTGAGAAACTAAGAAGCTAAAGATCTGTGCCAGAGTGGAAGAAGAAGGGGAGAAGTACAATGGACTACAGTGAAGGACTATGGTGATTTGGTGGTGGGAGAAATACGGCGACCACACCAGAGGGGAGAAATCCTATACCGTGAAAATATTAACAAGGATGTAAAACAATGGTACTGCAATAAATAAATACATAAGGAAATGTTAAATAAATTTAAAGATTAAAGATCTGTGCAGTGGTTAACATGGGTTTAAATCAGTTCTGGCAATAGGCTGCCCTTTTCAGTGGTATATTGTGCACTGCTGGAAATGATGAGCATGTTATCCTTCCCTGCATCTTGTCCCTGGGCACTTGGACTGCAGACTGAATATCATATTTCAGGGAGTAAATGTCTCAGCAGGGATTGTCAATATACCAGTTAGGCCATTGTGGGTAGAAAAATACTTACATGTGGTATTTGGAGGGATCATGTTGTTGAGAAGAGGCAAACACAAATTTGAGTTGCAACACAAATTTCTCACTGACAGCATTAAGAGGTTTCAAGAAGAAATTAGAGGAAAGGTGAAATTTTAGATGTCTAGTTTTTGGATACTTTAGGAAAATTACAAATTTATTGTACCTGAATTACTGTTACTATTCACATATTTTGGTCTTAGGAAATTCATTATATGATAATTTATTTTCATAAAGATTTCTGACTCATACAAAGGTACACATTGCCCCCCACATACACACACACTGCTCCTCCCCTCCAAATACATATTGCCCTCTCTACTCTCAACACACAGTCCACCCAAGATTGCAATAAACTACTTTCTTTGAAGGTAAAGTTATTATAAAAATCATAGGAGACAGACCCTCATATTCCTAATACTCAAAAGAGCTTGATTTATCTCATGACCATTCCCTATGTAATTATTAATTTCCATTACTTAAAAAAAAGTCCCATAAATATGATTCTGCAAGAAATCCAGTGACAGATCAGGTCAATGATCCATTACTGAAAAGCTGGAGAGATTGGACAGTTCCTGCATCTAGTATTTAAATGTGGCAAAATATCTCCAGAGATTTATTCTTCATACATGTTCAGATGTAAGGAGGGAAAAAGAAAACAATGAAGGGTGCATGGAATTAAAACTATTGTGTATTCACAGAAAGTCCTCTAAAGAGGCAATGATAAAAATCTAGATGTGAATTCCAATGAGGAACAGAAATGAAGCTTGTGCAATGTAGGCCATACCTCAGTCTGAACATGCACCATCAAACGCATAAGTTCACAGTCTCCAGGGAAATCCCTGGTCTTTGCCTTAGTCCACTCTCCATTAGAACCAATTATATCCTGGACCTTCCACCTCTGATGAAAGAATGTAAGAGCAATAGCAACTATTTACTATATAACCACTATATACCAGACCCTATACTAAACACTAGCAGGATCTCATTTGATCATCAACAACCTGTGAGGTAGAAAACTGTCCACATTTAAGCAACCAGATAGGTGACTGAGGTTCAGAGAAGGTAAGTGACTTGTTCAAGTCCACACAGCTGGACTTGGACTTGAATCTCCTTATGTCTGGAAAGAAGTATTTTTTGGTGGAGATTAAAAAGGAAGGATATGTATTCCTATTAGACTAATTTACTCAGTATCTCTTTGTCATGGTGATCTTCCATTTTCATATAAAATGCCATCCACAACTCCAAAAGTGTCTCAAGTCAACTGTTCACAGCTTGCGTTTAGAACCTTCCAGACCAAGCATCCTTCTGCTCATAGAAGTGATTTAAATTGGGGTAGATATGTTTAGAATCTGTTCTGCAAATTAGCCTTTATGTATTATGTGCACTGGTGTTCTCATTTTTTTATTTTTAGTTTGGAGACCTAATGAGGAAAATTCTATTCTTAGTGCTGGAAATATTTCTCCTTGGAGTCTTTTGTTGGAGGATCATCCTATAAAATCAGAAGTAGGCAGGCGTCTGTCCCCTGTTTCTGGGGAAGAGGAAGAGGTTGGAGGACTGCTGCCACACTTTGTCTCTAGAAAAGATGGGAGAATGGGTATTTGGGAAAAGCACTGGAGAATCCCTGAAAACAGAAACACTTTGGTGCCCCTAACACAATGCTTGACCCAAAAGATACACTGCTTGGAGCTACACACTTACTATGACAGGTCCTGTCAGGGCGCTGAGAACTCCATGGGGTCCTAGTCCTCAGAGGACTCATCACCAGAGGGGACACCCAAGAATAGACAGGGAGTCGCGCAACCTTGTCACTGAGCAAGAGCATTAAGGGAGCTCCGAGAGGAGCATCTGGCTCAGAGAAGGCTTCCCAACAAGTTGCATCAAGGCTGAGACCTAAAGAAAGTAAAATTTACCCAGAGATTGTAGGAAAGACCAAGTGCTACTCAACATTGCAAGCTACTGGGGAAATTTACACAAATACTGATGAATGTCTATGCATGGAGATTCCTATGTAATGTCTCTTACTGTGGATTGGGCACTGGGGCTTTTAGAACTCCCTCAAATACTGCATTGTGCAGCCAAATCTAAGAATCTGGTGGCTCTCAGTACTGGCTGCACTTAAAAGTCACCTGGAACACTTTCAATGTCACCCAGAGATTCCCAAGTTTTTCTGGGACACGGCATTTCTAAACACTCTCTAGGGTTGAGAATCACTGAGTTAGGGCTTAATAGCAGCACATTCCAGGGACATAAATAGAAAAGTCAGTCGATTCTGTGGATGTGAGGTAAGGGGAAGAGCTGGGTTATGTAGAAGGGGAGGGACCAGATGATGAGAAGATTCTTATCCAAGTTATAGTTTCACCTCACTGGGGGGATGATGGGTAGTGAGTAACAGGGTTATGACGAGGCATTAACATTATAAAATTTGTTTTCAAAAGACTGAATGCAAGATGGAAGATGAGTGCATTTGGTTGGGAGTAATTCATGGGCAGAAGACTGGTGCCTTTGGGATGCTGGATACAGACATTTTTGCCCCAGCTCTCTTTACTTTCAGACAAAATGGAAAATCAAATTTTTTTTCCTGTTATATTCAAGTGCTCTACAGAAAAGGCACTATCTGTCAGACTCTATAGGATGCCTACTTGGGAAAGAGGCTGCCTGGAAGTTTCTTGAACATGGGAAGCCTACAGCTCACCACAAACGTTCAGCAGCTGTGTGGAGAGTATCAGAGTATCAGACAAAGCCAGGCAAAGACTGAGATGTTGCAAGCATGAAATCCAAGAACTGTCCTAATCTTTCTCCTGTGTGTGATTAAAGAATATCTTCATCCTCCTCTGTCTTCATTTACTCTTCTACGCTTGGGTCCTGGGATTTTTCCTTGGCATGTTTTAAGAAAGAAAGAGGCCGCAGGGAGAGGATGCTCACAGCACTTTGAACATCCAGGCGATCGCTGGGAAAACGGCTCCAAGCCTTGCATGATTCAGACATCTAAGAAAGGACTGGGCAGCCGCTCATGGGAAAATGATGACTTGTCATCACTCAGCAAACGTGTCATCAGAATAGAGGTGAGGAACACCTGCACACTTCCTGAACACATCCTTCATGCGGGTATTACCCCGGGTGAGCCTGCTGAAATCAGCATAAATCAACATAGGATGCTTTGTGAGTCTTCTCCCTCAAGTTACAGATGAAAAATGTTGCAGCAGCTTGGCACTGAAGGTGACTGATGCTGCTGAAATATGCCTTTGGGCACTTTTAAAGCGCTCCTCTCATGATATTAGCATGAAGTCATCAAATATTAAACTATTTCAATAGTTTTCTTCTTAAGTGGGGTAATTTTCATTAGCATGAAGTTGCTTCTGCTGATAAAAGAATCTTTGTGATCCTCTAGGATTCATTTTGTCTAAGGGAGGCCAATCGAGTCAGGAAGGTCCTATGGGGCCAGGACATCAGAAGTCTGGTCTACATTTTCCAGATGGGGCTTTCTGTGCTGGGCTGCCTACATGGCTCCCAGGTTTCTTACACCCCTTGTGTTAGGTCAAAAGACTGAGTAATAGTCTCTCTATTAAAAATAATTGACACCATGTATTGTTCTCCTACTGGCCATGCACTTTGAAGACATTTCTTCATTTAATCTAGCAATTCTACGGATAGTAGTAGTACCTCCTGTATTGCATGCCGAGAGGAGGCTTAGAGAAGTTGAGCGGCTCCCCCAGTGGCAGGTACCCAACTTGGGCCAAGGCTGGATTGTGAACTCATGTCTATCTGCTTTTTCTTTACAACCTATTTAGTCTTTCCTATAGCAGCCGAGCATCTTTTTTCTCCAGGGAGCTACACCACTAGAACCCCAGTCAGCAACACTTTGCTGTGACTCAACCCCTCCCCACAACTCAGATAAAATAGTTTCTCCCAGTCAGTCATCTCTTCTTTGATTCACTGGCTATTTAATAACCAACTATTTTGATTAAAGCTCTGGGAAACCATAACAAAAACATTAAGGTCCCTGTTTTCATCAAGTTTGGTAGATCATGGGATGGAACAGACAGTTATATAAAGAATATACATATATATTCTTTCATATACATATATGAAATGAAGAAATATTTGAGAAATATTCAGAGTGGTAGTGCAATAAAGACAATAAAGGACAAGGAAATGACAGGAAGTGATTTGGGTCATGGGAGTACTCAATGTGGTCAAGGAAGACTTCTCTGGTGACTGACTTTGGAGAGGACGGGGAATAATGTGAGAGAGCCAGTCATGTGAAAATAGGAGTTCCAAGCGGAGGGAATACCACATAATAAGGCCTCGAGGCTGAAATAAGCCTAATAATCGTGCAACCTGCTGTCTTCTGCCCTCAGAGACACAAACATTTGTTGAATGCTTAATATTAGGCCATCATTGAATGACTTCAAATTTATTTAGGTGTGTATGATTCTAAACCATTTCTTATTTGAAATCAGAGTTGTGGTATAGCATATATGACAGTTAAACTCTAGGAAGAAAGTAAAAAAAAATTGTGACTAGTGTTTTCGAACTATTGAATGATTTTTATGTTATCATCACTGTTATGTCCTTATATTTTTTTTTCCCATTAATCCTCATCTAATTCTAGAGACCACGATTTTAGAAGTGAAGAAGACAGTCTTAGAGAGGTTTGCTAAGGCTGCCATAATAAAGTACTGCAGACAAGAAATTCATTTTTTCTCAGTTCTGGAGGCAAGGAGTCTGAGCTGTGTGTATCAGCAGGGTTGGTTTCTTCTGAGGACTCTCCTTGGCTTGTAGATGGCCATCCTTTCCTGGCACTTACACATCACCTTCCGACATGTCTGCACGTGTTGGTGTCCAAATGCCCTCTTCTTATTAGGATGCCAGTCATATTGAATTAGGACCCACCCCAATGACCTCATTATAACTTGGTTTCTTTGAAGACCTTATCTCCAAATATAGTCACATTCTGCAGTACTGGCAGTTAGGTCTTCAACATATGAATTGGAAGTGCAGGAAATATAATTTAGCCCATAATAGAAGTTAAAAAATGTTTCTCGAGATCAAATAGAGTAAGAGATTCCAGCAGGATGTGAAATCTCCTTCCTTTTTTGTGAACCTTAGTAGTGTTTGACCTGTTTACCTCACAGTGTCTTTATTGAGCACCTACTACATGCCAGACACTGCTGTGAGTGCCAACGGTAGAGCAGTGAGCAAGTTTCCCAAGTTTCTTCCCTTATGAAACCTCATACATCATGGAGGGGATATCTAGCACACACAGGTAATTATACAAATATAATAAGTACCATGGAGGAAATAAACAGGATGATGTGATAAAACATAACTGGGTAGGGTTAAAGAGGTGAGACTACTTTTGAGAGGAGGGTCACAAAAATCTTCTCAAAAGGTAACCTGAGACTGAGACATAAAAGAGAAGGCATCAGCCCTGTGCCAAGGTTAGAGTGTTCCCGCAGATGGGAGAGAGAAATGCAAAGGCCCTGAGGCAGGACAGAGACCTGGTTGTTTGTTTAAAAAGACCTATTTCTTTGTAGGTCAATTTCCATTGCTGCTTGGCTTATATGAGGCTAAAAAGCCAGAAATCACTGACTACAAGTGATAGGAGTCCTGATCCCTTAGCAGCATTAGCCCCTACCAGCTGTGGGACCCTGAGTCCCCTTATCTTCAGGGAACCCACCACTTTCTAGAACAAGAAAAAGGATTATCAATAACACAACGCTCAATACCTACCCTGCCATAGCTCAAGGCTTATTACAATGCACAATGAAATAACATCCATGATAGAGCTGTTCAGACTGCAGAGTACTCTGAATAAATGTGATGCCACAGAGAGATCTGGAACCATTGCTCTAACATGTCTATCTATCTAATACTATATTCCAACTTTTACCTAAATGCGATCCCCACTTAAAGACTCCTCCTACATGAAATGACTACACTTACTATACAGCAAAATATACAGGAAGGTAAGTAGGTCATTTCCCTCCATTCATTAAACACCCAGAGGGAAGTTTGTTATTTTTTGTTTATAGGAGGTTCACAGAGCATGTTACATTCCCTTTAAGAACTCAAGCGTGGACAGGCAACCCCTGCCTGGCCAGCACCACTAGGTCTATTCAGTGCTTTATTTATAGGAAGGTTAGCTGAACAAGCGAGACAAACACGGGTGGGTAACTTTTGGTTAATGTCCACATTTTATAGCTAAGACCTCTAAAGTAAATGGAAACAGGTAATAACCTGGACACTATCATAATGGGAAACTCTAGAACTCTCTGAATGAATTTGTTGATTTTCTAATATGACAGATGTACTGATGGCTAGTCTCTTACCAAGTAATTACCTCCAAGCTGTGTAATACATACAGGCAACCATCTATGCAGCGGGAAAATCCCCATTACAATAAACACAGCAAATCTACCTCATCATCTTACATGTACATTTAGCATGAGCAAAACCATTCACCAAGAGAAGAAAATAGAGTATCTCTCTCTTTTCGGGGGGGGGGGGGAGCAAATAAAGCCTTGCTTTGTCTAAATTCTACTTCTTTCTACCTGAAGAAAATCTCAACCTCTAGACATTTCAAGGACAGCCCTTTACAAACAGACTAACAAAGAAACAGGGCGTTCCCAGTCCCCTATTTCCTGGAAGAGGTTCCTGCTTCTCAGAGGTTTGTTCTGTCTAATGGCAACACAGCCACCTCCAGACACTTATGCCTTGCATTTCCTGTTCATAATAGCCATTGGTCACATTGATGAAAGAAACCACACACACACACACACACACACACACACACACACACACACACACACGCACTCAAACACAGATAAGTCAGAGGAAGGAAACTTGGAGGGTTGGAGAGGCCCCTTAATTTATGGTAAATACACATTGTTATTATTAACTTATCTTCATCATCATTTGAGAATATTTCTGTAGGGCAGTTTCTGCCTTTGAGAATATAAATAACTGGGTACCTTACACAGCCTTCTGGACACACCTGTAGATGCTAGTTCTTTGCCAGTTCCCTATCTGCTATCACTAAAGAGAATCTGCATTTCCCACATCTCACATTAATTAGAAATACCTATAAGAGGAGATGATTAGATGCTACCCTTGTGCCCATAGAGTCCTTCTTGACCTAGCAGCTGCTCCCTCCTCTACCCCCAAGAGGGGAGGAAGAAATGGCTAGAAGAGAGGAAGTACTTTTTTTGTCTTGGCGATTGACAGCATGTAGGTTTACACAGTATATTCAGCCAAGCTGTTATTTCCTTTCAGTAAATGCTGAAGTTAGACTCAAATGTACTGAAGAATATGGAGCTATTTAATAATTTTTAAGATTCCCTGTCACACATAATCGCTTTCACATATCCTTCTGTAAAGACCTAAATATACTGAATGGACATGTTATTCTCAATTCCAAAGAAGCAAAAAGATGATTTCACTTATTGTTTGTTGCGTTGTTAGATTATTAAAGATACATTTTTCTCATTTCCTTTGTTTGTATTTTATTGGAACACTAATTACTGTTATTACTGTTATTACCCTCTTTATAATAATCTTACCTTTAAATGCGGTCTTTCATCCTGAAATATCCCAAAGCTGTTTACAACCTATTAAAAAAATTAGACATGAACTTCACTTCAGTCTCCCTAAAATGTATCGACTTCCTACACTGAAACCCAGAAGCTGTGTAAGTATATGCCTAGCCCTGGGATGGCATTAAGGACAGAAAAAGCTGAATAATTCATACTCAAGCCACCTAGCCACTAGCCACAGGGCTAACAGGCACTAAGGGACAAGACATAGGCATTTTAAAAATTGTGAGCCTGATCAAAAGCCTAAATAATTAGAAAAATGATTTGACTTTGCTTCTACACCCAGCCTGAATTGGTTAGGGACACAAGTTGGCAAACATGTTATTTCTGTTTATGTTAAGGGGGAAATAATTTGACGTTTATAAGAAAGTATTTCTAAGTTAGACTTAACACTATTGAGGTATTTAACCTTTGGTGTTCAGTTGACCTAAATCTAATTCCTGTTTTGTTTTGTTTTCCTGTTTACTTTTTACTATTTACCTTCTGGGATGAGAATATTGAGAACTACTTGAATCCCACCCAACTTTATGTTGTCTTTCTGGCCCCCAGAGAGTTTACCGGACCACTATTAGCCTTTTTGACTTTCAAATTTAACCACATTATCTTTTCCTGAAAGGCCACACAGAATGCTCCTTGGACTGAAGATTTTTGGTGGAAGACACCTAAACTAAGCATCCATTTTTCTAACATTTCTGCACTCATCTGAATAGGAAGAAAAGTGTGTTTTTTGTCACTGTTGTATTTTTAAGAGTCTGGGAATAGCAGTAGTAAGACACTTGTTCCCCCATCTCCCTCACTTGTGCTATGAGTGAGGAGAATGAAGATCCAAGTCTTGTCATGATCAAATTCAACTCATACGTAGAAAATCTCTGCTATTCTAGTCCTAGAGGTTTGGGGTTCTAGAGACATGTCTCCATAAGAAAACTTCTCTGAACATTTTAAATTCTTCTTTTGAGTAAGGCCTGAGACGTTCCTGCCCAGGCTCCATCTTCCATCACTACCATCACACACACACACACACACACACACACACACACACACACACAGACACACACAAACACACACTCTGCCAGAGGAGACCAAATCCCCTACACTCCAAATAACACCATCTCCCACCATATCAAATTCATCCCTTGGTTACTGCTCAACTTTGTTACGGAGTAACTTTTCTGGATGTGGGAGGAGAGGACCTCAACTAAAATTTCATATACTTACTATATCTTGGGCAAATTTACCTGGACTGCACTGATAGTGTAGTTTAATTACTATAGTGTGGCCTAAATACTATAGATTTTTAAACCTGTACTTTCAAAAACAATATAAGCATCACTTCAAAATATGATTTACCTTTCCATTTTTGATAATGACTCAACGAAGTCCTATATTCATTGATCTATTTACTAAATTTGTTATAAAACTAGAAACACATGGGCACCAGGAATTTTCATTTAGGATTGAACAGAGAGAGAATCTAAGGGAAAGCCAATTTATTACTGATGAATGCCCTTTGCACTTATCTAATTCCAGGGAACCTGGAAGGTTCCAGGTAACCCGAAATTTCTACATGCAAATTAAAAATCAACTGTCATAAAGACAAGGTTACTACATCATATACCAAAATTCAATTTCCTTTTTATGTCAGGTTGACATGGTATAATCCTTAGTAACATGCAAAATAGTTTAGAGGATCATGTCTACACAGAAGTACATGGAAAGATTGCTATGAAGTTTTGAAGATGACAGTGCAATTAAACGTGATTTCAACTGAATTGATTATAGATTGCCATGGGCTATGTTCTCCAAACTTGAGTTTCTAGAACCCCAAACTGTTAGGACTAGAATACCAGAGAATTTGATAATGTGGAAATAATTGGGCTGGCATTAGCTATTTTATTTTTGCCTGAGAGAAGGAAGGCAATGGAACATTGTCGCATAACCACCCTAAATAAAACAGGTTCAGCATCAGTCCAAGCAGACTTGTTCTGTTAGTTGTTTTCATGACGTTCTTTATTGTCCGTACTCCACCACACACCACCACACTATGCCATGCTGCACCACACCCCGCTATGCTATGCCATAACCTTCTTCAGGCACCCGCCATCAGGCACGCACTTAGGCCTGCAGAGGCCCATCACCGAGGGGAGGGCAGAAAGCCCTGATAACCCTTCTGCCCACCCTACAAACATTAAAAACTAATTTGATGATTCTAAAGTCCTCCGATGCCCTCTAACTATTGGGTACATGGATTGGCATTATTGAACTTTTCATACTTCTAGCAGATTAGAAAGAGTTTTGGGGCACTACTCCATTGTACTTGAGCTCAAGGTACCTCTATAGTTGAATAACCCCAGCTTCCCCTGCCAATGTAAAATGTTCCAAGATTTCTGTTCTAACTCAGAATTTGGAGTGAATATCAAGTTGTTGGTTTATGAAGTTAAAACATTTTCAGTAATGTTCTTTGTCATACAACTGCCAGCCCCTGCAACTAAAAGAGCCTCATCTCTGTCCCTTTGCAAAGGAAGTGTGCAAGCTACACCAGCTGAACCACAGTTGGCACAACTTCCTGTTTTGTTGACTCAGTGCCACAGGAATGCTGTGATTCATTTGGCTATTCATTTTATTAGAGGGGCCTATGATTTGATGTTAAGGATTTCCCTGGAGGAATGTTTGCTCTGACAGAAATATGGTATCTGTAACACCAATTTTGAAATCTAAAGGAAAAGTATTAATGATAGAAAGAGATAAGAAAGGATTTGGGGACAAATGATAGTATTTAAACTTCCCTCCAAATATTATATATCCTCCTCTCATTTGCAAATTATAAATAAATATGCATCATCAAATATCAATAGAGGAAATGAGCTTCAACAGAATGAATCAGGTGTAGAGAAAACCATTTTTCTCTGACTAAAAAAGGGGGCAAAATGGAGTTCCTCTTGCATGTAGTATTGTGTGAAAGATGAAGGTGCTTCTAAAAAAATGACCTTGGAAAACATGGGTGGGGTCCCCACCTTGGGTGTCTTTATTTATGATCATATACAAAACAAAGACCGTTAGGATAGCAGAGGGCTACAATGAAAATCAAATCAACCTGTAACTATAGAAACAATAGTATCAAGGCTTTGATGCATAAGCAGAGCTCTGGGCTTGCAGGAAAGTAAGTTATTTTCTGTTAGAAATTGAATGTTCTAATAAGTACTTGGTGTTGGCCTTTGATGGGTGGGAGGAATATTACAGGCACATACTGAAAACTACAAGGAGAGTCAAAAGGGTTCAAAGCCAGAATCTAGAAGAAAGTGTACTGTGAGAAAGAGTAATAAACACTGGAATTTCCTGGATGGCTTCTAAAATTGGCAGCAGCATCTTACTTCAACTGTTAGTAGAAGAATGAGCCAGAGGGAATATATATGCCTAAAAATCAGAAAGAAGTAAAAATGGGTGATAGTAGAATCCAGAAACCACTCCTGTGCTATCTTCTCAGTGTTTTCAAATGAATTTAATATCTAAAATTGGATATAAACAGTTAGGTCAAGTAGTGAAGCAGTTCATGGAACCTTGGATGGGAACACACTTGAGGGAATATGGAATGTACATATGAAGAATTGTGTCTCACTGAATGATGCCATTAGGCGATTCCTTTGAAAACAGTTTTTCAAAGTGAAAGACCCAGTGCACACCGGAAATGATAACAAAGGTACATCATGCTGTTGGGGCACACACACACACAAAATCACATTGTACCACTCTGGTTCTGGTTCTTCTTGGGCTGAACCAGTCCTTCTTTGTTATCTCACACCAGATGGGTTAGCACAGGAAAAACAACTGTATAATATATGTTTATAGAATCATATGGCTATAAATTCTGAAGAACAATGAAGTGGACCAGGAACATGTATCCTGTGTTTTCGGAACTGGGGCATCCAGGAGAGAGAGGGGGAGACTTCCCATGACAGATAAAAGGGGATGACCTCATTTTTACTCTGAGAGTAAAGATGGGATTCTTAGATTGAGAGAACATGTTTATTGATAAGCCTAAAACTGGGTGAGACCCCCAAGCTAAAATTCTTCTAGGTATTAAAGGGAGAGAAATTATTACTTCTCTGATTAGAAAAAAAGGGTGCAGTTTAAGGACTATGTGATGATCTCTTCTGGGATTAGGAAAGGTCTGAAGACTGAGGCAAGGCAGAAGTTTCTCCCAGCCTGCAGGGCCTCACTGCTCCCAAAGCAAAACAATCCACATTCTTTAGTAATGGTAATAAACCACTCAAGGCTCTCAGGGCCTAGATTAACCTCTGGCTCCTATACCTATGTGACAAATGCTCTGCTCTGGACCTGCTCTGGGCCTATACAGAGTCTAACTGTCCCTTTGGGAGGTACTCACCCCACAGAACTTTTCAAGTTTTCCTTCTTATTATGTCCTAACTTGTACAGAGTTATTCCCTCAGTGTCTCTCCTATAGCAGAGACCATTTGCTGGGGCCAACATGTTTGTGTCAGGGTATCTCAAACCATGGTGATTTTTTTTTTTTTTTTTTTTTAGTTTGTGTAAAGTAAATGCATGTGTGTGAGAGAGAGGGAGACAGAGAGACAGGAAGAATGTGATGGAGAATGAAGGATGGAGGAGAAGAGAAAATGCTTTCCAGTAGGCGTGTAGAGAAAGTGCCCCTGAGGACACACCCTACCTCAGCAACAACATTCTTCCCCCAGAAGAATCTTCCTCTTTTCCATTCCCATTGGTTTTGAGAAGATAACAAAAATAGCCATAAAGCTACATAAAGAAACTGCAGACTAATATATTATAGGTTTGGTTTTAAAATGGAGCATGCTTTATTATTATTTTTTACAAAATTCCCTAAATGCACATATAACCTGTCAGTACCCTGTAAAAGTTAAATAAGTCATCAAGATTTTGGATCCACTATTGTAATTGCTTTTGTGGGTAGAGAAGTTCTAACTAAATACTGTAGGGGAACATGTAAGATTCTCATTCAGAGAAAGGATTTACCCCCGTTAGTCATTTAGGGACACATGAAGAAGAATTGTCAGTTATGCCATAACATTTGTATTTTCCATATTATTTATTTATTTGCTATTTGTCTATTAGGTTATAGTAACTGTTTCTGTGAACTTGAATGCAAGCTCTGTGAAAACAGGCCATTATCTCTGCCCTCAGTGCCAGGAATAGAATCTGCCATACAGTAAATGTTTGATAAATATCAGTTGAATTTACATGTGGGAATTCCTCAAGGATTGCCCAAGGGTGCTTCGGGAGAGAAATCCAACAAGATTCCTGCTCTTTGGGGAAACTAGGGAATAAAAATCATTAAACTTCAAAATAAATGCCTCTTGACTTTGTACTTCAATCTGATGAAATGGGACATGCTAGCAAATCATATTATATCAAACTTATTTAAAAATATTTGAAGTTACATTTTCTTCTCTTTCCCTTGATAGAAAATGTGAACTTAATCATATCGAATTCCTTTCTAACTTAACATTCAAAGTCCTCTTGCTTGGGCATCTCTGCACATTATCTCTCAGACAGTCCCTTCCTGTTCTGCACTCCTGAAACCCACCATATCTCATTCTTTCACAGCAGTGGTTGCTGTTCCCTGTGTTCATGCAGGGTTCTTACCTCTGACAAGGGCAGTCACCCAATGCTAGTCACATCTATTAGCTCCCAGACCTGAACTTATCTCCTGGTAGCTGTTTCATATATGATTTATAATTTTGTGGGTTTTAAACATCATGTTTTATTTTGACATCCCCCCACAAAAGGAGAGTATAGAATTGATAGAAATACCGTAAAAGTATTACTCAAACGTTTTTAAATTTCATATCATTATGTTTTTAATGCAATGTCAACTACACTTTGTTGACTTTATTTACTTGGTGAGTTGCATTTAAATACATTAAAATGAATCCGATTAGTTTAATAATTTAACTATGACCACATCTGAATAGAAAACTTTTAAAGCGATGATCGCAAATCATTTCAGGAAGAAAATCTGTCCTGAGGTCAATTAATCCAACAAATTTCAGGGAAAATCTTCAGTCTGGCCTTAGATTTATTCATCTGTGCTCTCTCTTTTTATTGTATTATGTTTATTTCCAGGAATATTTTTGTCTGGAGTCAGTTCTGATTTCAATGAGAGTTTTAAATCGTAAAATCTCTGGAAGAGATTAATTCCTAATTCCTCTAGGCTAGACAGCATGTCGCGAGCAGATTTCAATGATAGATTGATGTACTCAGCCTTTTTGTAGGAGAAACTCTAGATGGTTAAAGGTCTCAAGCCATTCAGAAATTTAACTATCCCATGTGCATTTCTTTTTTTCTAGAGCACACCATCAAATTGATGTAACTCTGGATGGTGATGAGTGAGAAGAAGGTTGTCTGGAAGGTCCAGTTGTTTTCTTTATCTTCAGTGATACCAGCTGTTTCTATGTTTCATCAGTGAGAGAGTTCTTAATACATTTAAAAACTGCAACCACTTCCCTATTTATATGCCTCTATTTCCTTTAATTCAATGCTGAACTTTGTAAGGACAAATACTGTTTCTTAATCATCTTGGTATCCCTAGCCTCTAGACAGGGACATGACACATGTTTGATGCCTAAAAAACATTGATTGCCCTGAACAGGAGAAAAAGTAGTGGTGGTCTCTCGGGGCTGCCGGATGCCTGGCTCTTTCCTGCTACCAAAGGATCCTGTATCAACGACTCTCATTTCTTCTTACACCCCTGAGCTGTTCTTCAGCTTTATGCAGGAGTTTGAGACTGTCAACCTCTGCTATAGATCAAGAATATTACCAAACTGTATATGTGTTTTGAGGGGAGGGGACCTACTTGTTAAAAACATCCCCTCTTGGATGAAAAATAAAAAAGAAACAATTGGGTAGAAAAAAATAATGACTCAACCAAGAGGACTGGTTCTTCTCTTAAATGAGTAGGCACTTGAGTGAGGTAAACAATGCCATTGGCAAGAGTTCCTGCTTCCTGTTGCTGGGAAGAAATTGAGTTGGCTTTACTCAGATGGCAGTTAAATTTCCTAGCTGGTTCAGATGCTTATTACAGATAAGCTGAAGAGAAAGAACATGAGGCAATGGAGGAGTGTGCCGCCACATTGAATGTGCCTGCTGTGGTTGCTGCCTGGTAATTTGGAGAAAATAAGTTAGCAATAACCGGAAACAAGAAGGGGTCAAGTAGGACAAGAAACAGGACCACAGTAAGAAAAGCACTTAATTATTGTGATTGGACTATTAAGACAAGGTTGACCTGTGAGAGGGTGAGCAAAATGGGTAAAGAATGATGCGGGCCCTTGAGAAGATAGCCCTGTGGTAAAATCAAGTGAGTCCTCCAAGAACAAGGAAAGGAAGTATTTAAAGCAACTTAAGCATGGATTCAGATACACCTATCTTTGGGGTCCTAGTTATATGCAGCTAAGATGTTCCTTAACAATTCAGGGCAAGAAAGACTTTTATTAACTAATAAGTGCAAGTTCCTTAATATCTCCAGGCTTTAGTTTTCTTGTCTATAAAATGGGAATGAAAACACAGCTATCAATTTTCTTCCTGGAAAAATTCATATATACAAAAGAGATTTCATTTTTCAAGAGGTTTACAAACACTCTGTGGCCCATTTAGTGTCTTAGGAGTAAGAACACATTCCTAAAGATTTTTTGACCTTGAGATAAATAATCTATTTCACAGAATTTTTCTAAGTGGAAGATTCATTATAATGAAGGGACTATTAAGAAATTCTGGTCTATCAGTTGGAATTTTACTCTAACCAGCATCTCTGTGCTTCCACAGTTCATTAATAATTGTAGTAAGGAAAATTAATATTCAAATATTTAGTAAAGTATTGGCCAAAACCAATTTTTTAAATATCAGAATTACCTTGGTTGCTTATTTAAAAATCCAGAGCTCTACCTCTGGAAATTCTGACCCACAGAACTTGGAGCATATCCAGTAATCTGCGTTTTTAAACATAGTAAGTCCAACCTCAGCTCTTAGTATAAAGTATAAAATAAATATAAAATTTTAATTGAGCCCAACTGTATTTATTGCTAGAGGCAATAACCATTTGCTTGCTTTTCTATCTTTACCACTATACTCATTTAAATTAACATAATAAAATAACTTCATGTCTCACCATTTTGATCAATTCATTTGATCAATTCAGAGTAGTGGATACCATAATTGTATGTGTGGTAAGGAAATCAACAGAATCCAATGATCTCAAGGGAGAATAGTCAAATTATGTACCTTAATGTTCATATACCTGATTTTACATATTTTATTAGTTGTGGACCCTTCACAATGCCCAGAGCACATGAAGAGGTGAAAGCAAACAGCTAAAACAATAAAGAACATTTATAAATGTGGTGGTGGTGGGGGGGGAGGGAGGATGTTTTAAAAGACCAGGAGTATGAGATCATTGCTATAGGGGTGTGAAAAGTTGACATCATTAGCACCGTACTGAAATAGGGCCCAAGAACCCCACCATAGGAAAATCACTTTACATTCTCTTGAAGCTGGATCTGACCCTTGAACTGGGCCAAACTGCTAACATTCTAAGAACTAGTATATACTGTTTGAAAGGATTGATGAAGAAAACTTTTACCTTCATATACTTTGTGATCCATTCACCTGACCACTTGGTCTTGTGATTCCTTCATCTCACCATTACTTTATCCTCCTTTACCTCATCTTTCTTGTTTCATCTATAAAAATTCCCAACTGTGGTACCTCCTTGGGAAATATTTTAGGTTTTGCTTGAATCTGTGTAGCCCAAATTGCCATTCTCTGTAACTACCAAATAAATGCATTTCACATTTTGGTCTGCCCCTGACCTTTCTCTTCTCTTACTCAAGGTTAACAGAGGGCCCTTAGCCACAAATAACTCAATAATTCACAGGCCTTTATGCCTATGGCAGAGGAATATAACCAATTTCCAAGATGATTACTCAAATTATTAAAAAGTTAAAAATATGCTAATCTTAACTAAGGTAGAAATCAAGTTCACAATATACTTTAGAAAACAATCTATTCAAAATGTGTCATTATGAACCAATTTAGTGTTCAGTTCTCAAGAAAAATGCTACTTTCTGAAATTATTCACATTTGAAATATGGAAGTAAAGAGAGCTCCCAAAGGATACTAAACAATTAAGCAGTCTCACTACAGACTCTAATCAGACTTAAATTGTAGCAGGAAAGACATAGGAAGCTACTGAATGATATGCAAGGTTTCCAGACAGCAGAGGGCCGTCTAAAAGAGATTTCCCTTCATTCTATGTGAAAAAGTAGGTTGTCTTCACCAAATTTGCCTTAATGTGTGTGTGTGTGTATAAACATATATATATTCCTACATACATATATTCCTACATATATATAGCATGTAGGAAATTTCTCAATATTTATAAGTAGAAAATCTTTAGAACTAATTCAAATACAAGAATGAGCACTAATAGCAAAGCACAGAACTTCAGGAGGTAAAGCAGCAATGAGCAGGATTAAAAATCCCTCTATCCAAGATTCCAATTCACTCTAATTGCTGAATGACTATCTGCAGTTAATGACAAGCTCTGGCCCAGTGCAAGGTATGTTTAAGGGGAGTAGCTTTAGAGTTATTGCAGACATTTGGTGGATTTTCTCCAAGAGAAACAATATAAACCCCAGAGATAGACACTTGATAAATTTTCTAAAGAAAGTGACACCAAAGCTGCAGTCGGGGTCAAATATAATTAGGATGCCATTAAAGAGATTTGAATAAGCCCTACCAAGGAGACTTTATTTTTCCTTACTATATGCTTCTGGTCTGAACAGGCCTAGCCTCATTTTGCCTCTTTCCCTTTCACAATGAACAGATAATTTAAGAAAGTGAAAACAGGAATTTAATATGCACCCTTGGTAACCCTTGAGTACCAGCACTATTCCCAAGCACAAAGCTAAAAATGATGGTGAGTAGTAATTTCTGCTTCTGTTGGATGATTAAAGCTTCAAATAGGCACAAAGAAAAATAAATAGGTATCAGAAAAGGTATCAGAAAATTATTCTGCACTTGTATCAAATTATTTTCCCTTGGCATATGAATTGTGTTTTCTCGTGAAATTCATTTTGGTTAAAGCAGTAGACTACAGCTTACAGCTAGCCCTCCATTAGTGAGTCAAGCTGGACGATTCCAAAAGGAGCACGAAGGCATTCACAAGTTCATTTTTCAGGTCATGAGCCTAGTACCTTCTCTGATGCTGCTGTGTTTGTTCTTCCACATCACAGCAAAATATTTCACTGAAACACCTAGTCTGTAAAACTGGAGATCCTGGAGGATTTGGGGAGAAACAAATTGAAACTGTCTCAATGAAATTAATAAAACCCAAAATGGAAATATAGACAATATGGAGCAAAAGGGAAACAGACAATATGAAGAAGAAAAAACAACATAATGAATTTGTTATTAAGCTCCCCAACAAGTTTAAGGCTTGACTGAGTTTAATTTTCAGTATTAGGTATAATCCCACAAAAAATGTATGTACCAGACTTATGATAAAATGACCTGAAGATTGTCTCTGTTCCAGTCTTGTATGCTAAGAACTATTTCTGTTATTGTGAGGGGTCTGAGAGCTAACTTACATGCTGGAAAGATATCATGGGCATCCAGATACCCTGGTTGCTTTCTTCAGCTGTGAAGGCAATATAAACAGAACTCCCAAGTGGCAGAGCACTAGAGTCATAGTGAAATACCTTCAAATGAAACACCCAGCTCTAGGGGATAGAGTACAGGGTCTGTGTCTCTGAATCTTTAGCTATCACCTTCCCACCAGCTTCCTATATGGTTCAAGGTTCCTTTTAGAGTTCACCTCTGATAGGCTAATAGTAAAGCTGATTGGTGAATATTCATTACTTCTTATGCAAATGACCTTAGTTCTGACCTATCAAGTCAGCCTGAAAATCTGCACACTCAATGAATTCAGAGAGGATAGGAACTGGAAAGTTGTCCTCTGATTCATAACTCCAGCTCCAGCTGTACTTATGATAACAGATCCCAGGCTGGTGCCCTTGGGAAAATGTGTATTTAGGGGAGGAAGATGCCTGGACATTATATTGAGATTTCCGGTGCTGCCATGAACAATTTGTGACTTAATGAGTATATTTATAGGTGCATTAAAAGTCCCTTATCATCTCAGAAATCAATGAAGTAATTTCCAAAGGAAGTTATAGTGATCTGTGGCTATTAGTTGCCCTGTTTAACTTATCATAAAGAGAGAAAAAATTCATCCTTTAGGAAGAACTGGAAATGGAATAATTCACTAAAAGGAAAACCTAACCTTGATAAGATTGAATGAAAATGTGTTTTACAGAAAAATTACCTAAAACAAAAGGATACAGTGTTTGTAGTGGTTAAAATTATATTTTTGAAAATTATTAAAACATTCTTTAATGTCCTACCACAACCACCTCTCAGTTAGGCTCTAAGAGATGTAGTAATTGTAATTATCAAGGTTCAATTAGTAAACTACTTAAGACACAGCCAGGCAAAGGAGGAAGGTGGCACTGAAACTAGTGCTATCTCACCCAAACCTGTGTCCTTAATCACTAGACCATATTGCTACCACTGAATTTAAGTTACTCAATAACTTGTGTAAACAGGTGTGTTTCATCATCTGTTAATTTATTTCTCTCTGTTTGAATATAAATTCACATACACACAGGCACACATGTCCAATTTATTTATTAATGCCTTCAACAGATACTTACTAGGCATGTATCTGTGACAAACCCATGCTAAGCTCAGGGGCATTCAAAATGAAAACGTAAGCTCTGTCTTTTCAATGAGTATATAACAGGTTGATAGGAAGAATAACATTGATAATACAGCATGTTCAAGAATGAAAGAAAGTACAAGATAACGAAAGCAGAGAAGAGGTGGGGTTTTATTCACTGAAACATAACACTGAATTTCCCTGCTCTGGTCAAATTATCAAATATGTTTCCAAACCTATGATCTCAATTCAAACTTAAGATAACAACAAAGGAGTGAAGGTTGTTTACTTGATTTTAGAAAATGTCCCCTAGGGATTTCTGTAGGGTGCACAGGAAAGGGCGTATTCTTAGACAAGGGAAATCTCCTTCTCCCAAATATAGAACATCTAGGAAACTCTGTTCTTAATTTAGAAACCAACTTCAAACTTTGAGGCTTGCAATGTGGGTGGGTTGAGGTAACGCATAAGCTTGGGGCCGTTACTTGCATTCATTCTCTTCTTTACATTTCCTTAGAGATCTTAGAATTAGGTACGAAAAAGACTTGCAACACAATATAATTTTCATATTGTTTGCACATAATAGACAACTTGTTTCCTTGGTTGGCAAAACATGAGCTTCTCTTCAAAATTGAAGCTTTCACTGTAATGAGAAATGGCTTTCAAAAGCTGTAATATTCATTCTGTGAAAGCCTTGCTGAGGAGTCTCTGCAATAGCTAAATTCTAGTGGTTGTTTATGACTGAAAAAGGAAAATGTCTTACAAATATAAATGGGAGAAAATGATAAGGATAGACAGAAAGTTGAAAGGGTGACATGGCCGTTAAACTTTATTAAAATGCACACTGGTGTGGTCCATGTATTTTACACACCATGTATTCATATGTCTCAATCAGTCCTCCCAACATGCCTATGAAATAAGCCAGGTGAAGTGCTAGAGTCTCTAAAATTGTCACGACCTTCCTGGAGATCATCTAGCTAATTAAGAGTATCAGAAGCTGAACTCAGTTCTACCCAGATGGAAATTCATTACTCTCCACTGCGTGGGACACTTCTTTGTAACTAGAAGTGCATGACCAGTTCCCTGACACTGAAACGAGAATCATTTCTAATTATGTTAATGGATTAATGTATAAGAAAAGTATTTATGCTTTAGTCATTTAATAAATGATTGTCAGAGGCAAATCTTTTTACAAGGAGCAATAAAGGGGACCCAAAGAAAACGGAACTTCTCTAAAAAGAGTCAGAAATATACTCTGGAACAAAAGTTATAAAATAAGTGCAGTTCCCTCCTGGAGATGCTGTTGGCAGCTGAAGATAGATGAACAGTGATTAAAGATTTATGTAAGATCCTGATTTCCATAAATTTGCAGCACTATTCATTTGTTTGAAATAAAGTTTATGTCAAACTGCCCTGAGACTCACTAGGTCCAGTGGTCACGGTCATGTCTTAAAATTCAGAAACTGTGTTCAGATATCATGTCCCAGATTTAGTCAATATTGACACGCCCTGACATTTGCTGTCAAGCCTAAGCTCGTAATTAAGCTGCTGGATTTGGAAACACAATAATAAAGCTCTTGACAGAACTTAGAATGGTGAGTTTGACATTTTATTCTTTATTTATAAACATGAGGTGTGGTATCAACATCCTAAGTATTCATAGAGACTGGTGCAGAATAGAATGTTAATGTTTTTCTTTTATATCAGAGCCCAGAATGTGACTGCTCAGATGTCTTCAGGCTGCGATGGAGGCTGTCCTTTCATATATACCTATAAATCTCTCTTGTTTGTACCTCTCTCCCTGTGTTTCAAATCCATCCTTGGCCCTACTTAGAGGACTTGTCCTTTACGATTCCCCAGAAGCTTACAATTTTTTGAACATGTATCTCAATGCCTTTTAAATAAAGCTCTTTCCTCTCCAAAACACATTTTCCTCTTGAATTCATATTCCTCTCTGGAGTTCAGACATAACTATCAACCCATCAGTCAGAATCTTGAATATAACTTGAATTACATTCCCTTAGGTAAAAAATCATTTTGTGAAAGTGCATTATTTTCAGTTTAATGGCTCTCAATTCTCTCATGGCTTTTTAAAAAATGCATGCATTTCTCTTTCTTTAAAGTTACAAACAGGTAAAATACTCAGATAATCAGTGAACTGTTATCATTAATCACTTTAAAAATCACCAGCATAATTATGCAGAATGAAAAAGAAGATGAAAAGGTTGTTACATATTTTCTTGTCATTCCTCAGACTTCAGCCTCATTCTCAACCTGCTGTGTGGATTGCTTTATGATAGTATGTGTTCCCTCAAGGTAGACAGCTCGGATTCATGAAACAATGGGGTTCTTGTTCAGGCTAAAAGTGATGTCATTTCCTCCCCACCACTGCAGGCTTTGTTTTTAAGGAGTCATTGTTGAATTATGAATTATATTGTTCACAAATGGTTCCATTGTCCTGGATAGGGGCTGCAAGTCTGTTAATAAAGACTGAGAGGAGAAGAGCAAGGCTTCAGGTCCTCTATCCTCACTGTAGATAAAATTGATTTGGTGCAAGATGATCAATTACCAGCCCACAGTTACAAATAGTAAGTAGCTGCTCCTTCCACTAATACAGGGTAGAAAATACAGTTTTATAAAATACATCTGTACGGCCTCCCTGGTGGTGCAGTGGTTAAGCCCTGCGCTGTGGAGCTATAGGCAGCGGCGAGGCGAGTTCGACGCCAGCCAGGGAGATTCCCACATGGCGCAGCAGACCTCTCCTGTCTCACCAGCTGCTCCCTTCAGCAGTGTATTTCAGTCGCTCTGCCTATTCTGCTCCCCACTTTGTCTCTGGTGAACCCTCTCGCCGCCCCACACCTCTGGCCTGTACCCCAGCTTGTATGCATAAATAAATAATTCTTTTAAAAAAATACATCTGTAGAGCTTATCCTATATCCTTTCCAGAAGACATGAAGATGGAATAGAGCACTGTTTCATTTTATTTTAATACAGAAAAACTCAAAGTTTCATCATCTTTCTGGAGGACTGCATTAAGATTATTTGTACTATCTTGGCAAGTATCTTTGAACAGCGAGTATGTGACTCACATTCTCAAACCAAAACATATATGTATTTTTCTGAAGTAATATGTTCGAGCCATTACACAAATGGCTACACTGACATACTCAGATGTATATTCATGATTATAGGGATTTTGTTTTCTATTCTTTGGGAACTGCCACATTGGTCATTACAGGTTATGTTGCAACAAACAATGTTTGTTCTTAGAGCAAATGCTTATTTACTTAGGAAAAACTCCTATAAAAAATTATTGGTTCAACATCATGACTTCCTCTGGGGCCCTGCTTCATGCCGCTCAGTGGCTTTTCCGGAGTTGCCACACTTTACATTCCCAGCCCTGACCCTGCCTTCATTCTGTTAGCACAACCTGTAACTGCTACTAAGTGTCTTCCCACTGAGGACCAGTATTAGTGAATAATATATGTGCTGCCTGACACTTGAATTTAATCAGCATCTGCCTCGACCTAAGCATATGGCACTTCACAAAAGGAACTCTGGATCTTAAGCAGCGTGGAGCCCTTTGAAAAGGGAAATATGCAGTCTATGAAGAAGTGGGTAAATGCAGAGGTGTCAAATCAGAGAGGCAGGGTTCTTGCGCCATCTGCATGCACTGCTGCATTATTAAGGGGTCCTCACTCATTTTCACTGGGTGAGTAATACCCGCAAGGCAGAGGGCTGACCCTTCCCCATTAGCATTACGAACATGTACACATCACATCAGGTAAATTAGACTGAAGACTGCTGAGAGCATTTTCAGACTAGAGCTAATTCCTACAAACGAGCCAATAAGTTGCATTAACACAAGTGGCTTACCTGCTAAGAAAGAAAGCATTTCGATTGCTCTGGAATGTCAATGAGGTCATCATATTTTGAAGATGAACACTATTATTTTTCTCATACTCAATGTGATGTGTTTTCTTATATAGAAAGAAAATTCATTGGTTAGATTTCTGCCTTCCTCATAAGAGACTGTGGAAAACACCTTGATCATCTATCTATCAGTGAAAAACACTCGCAGATTTCTACTTGTCTGGCGAAAACTTCTCTGGCGATCTCTCACTTTTTGCTTTCAGAAGTACAACATGTAACCGGTCCTCTACCTTTGAACTGGTTATTGCTATATTTACCCTTGTTTTTTTCTCATGGGATGCTCACACAGGCAGAGTGGCAGCTAAATCGGGTTCTGATAGGGTTTCCTCATCCTGAGCCCTTTTTCTGAGCACACTGCATTCATAAATAGCCTGCAAGGTTTTGGGCTTCTGAGGTCACTGTGCTTCACACAATTGTTTTCTGCACTGCTACGTGAAAGACACTGCCTGGCTCAGGGCTGGAGTTCCTGGAAGCCGGGTTTCTCAGCATTGAAGGCCTATCTCTTCTCAAACAAAGCACAGTCAGGCTGTGGAGGGTGACCTTGGTCATTGTTCCTGGGGCCTGTGACTTCAAAAGTAAAGGTTATTCCTGAATCGATAGCACCAAACTCTAAACAGATACAATCTTGCTTTCAGGACACCTATATAAATAGCAAATTGATATCTATAATGGGATAAATGCTTTGTAAACTCTCTATTAAAAAGGAAAGCAAATTAAAGTATTATCTGAATAGTTTTCCCTCCCATTTCCCTGACTCTACTCAAACTTAACTCCTCATGGATCAGGGAAAGCAGGTAAATGGAATGTAGTGATAAGCAATTGTAAATCAATGAGCGGAGAATGGATTGTGGATACGTGGAGAAGATTTAAAAATGTCCAATGCCTGTCAGTCGGATGAGGAGGTCTGAGGAGGGAGTTTTGAGGAAAACAATTTAGAGGATTAGGAACTTGCTGATTTGTTGATGTGAGCGCTTCATGTTGCCACGAAGACACAGGTAGACAGAATCTAGCTGTAATTAAGAGTCCAAAGCTGTCTTTACTGTCACATTAAAATTTTTTCATTTGATTTTCCTCTCATTTTAAATGGCCTAACGCAGTTTGCATAAATACCACAAAACTTTTCTGAAATAAATATTCTGAGACTTTTCATTTATATCTGTAGAAGCTCTTAAACTAAAAGCAAAAAGGAACTATTTCACATTTTTTCTCCCAGGGTTCAGTCATTTGTGGCAACAGACAAGGTTTAGGTGAGATTTCTTTTTTGGGAAAAAGCAGACAGGTGGAAAAAACTGAGGATTTCATAATCACTTTTAAAGTGGGTTCTAAGGTATGTTGGACTTGTTTCACACTATAGGGAAAGGGTGGAAAGTCTTCGCAGGATGTGAAGTATTTAAACACTTGCCATGAACTATTCCAGCTAAACAATGTGATTTAAAGAAATGTAATAATGAACTCCTGAGTAGAAAACATTTACAAGAGGAACAAATCATTACTATGGTTATTGTTCTCTGTCCCTGCATTGTCCTCCTTTTTTGCACTGCTAGCTACTTTCCACTATTAGTTACTTTTAAATGTATTTGAAGTAGTTTCAGGAGGAGAAACACTGCTGAACTTGCATCATTTTCCCTGCCCCCATTTCCATGCCAGGAACATCTAATATGCCTTGGCTTAAAAATCCTAGCTTGCCATGCACCAGGCTTCCTGAAGGGGGCTGCGGGAAGGAAGAAGAACAAGGGGTGTGTGTGTGGTGTGTGTGTGTGTGTGTGTGTGTGTGTGTGTGTGTGTGTGTGTGTGTGAGAGAGAGAGAGAGAGAGAGAGAGAGAGAGAGAGAGAGATTGTGACACAAGAGGAAGGAGGGACATGTGTGCCAGCTTTGGCAGGCAGACTCTTCCAGGATGGGGGCAACTGTCATCTTGACCTCATGGTGGACTATCCAGCTTGTGAATTTTGGGTCTCTCCTTTAGTCCTATCCCTCTGGGACCCATCTAAGACTTTGCTTGTGTTTCCTCCTGGTATGTGCCTTGGACTTGTTCTCCTGGCAACCTTGCTGTTGGGCCTTGACCACCCAGTATTGGGCCCTGCCTTTTTGACTGGGCATTTTCCACAAGGGGATGGGTGATTTTTTGATTGGGATTTGATTGGGAGTCTCTCCCCATCCTCTTCTCTTTATCTCTATTCCCTTTAAATCTCTCGCTGATTAAAGATCTTTGAGCACACTAAAAATCTGCTTTCTTTGTCTTTATGTGTGCCGGTGGTGAACCCTTAGAAAGAACCTCTTAACAGTTTGAGGTCCCTGGACACCCCAACATTTGTTTTTGTTCTCTTACTAGGAAAGAGCCTCCCAGTTATGAAGTCAAATCACTGAATAAGTACTGTAATGTCCTAAACAGTATAAAATCTCAACAACTTAATTTTGCAGTTTCTGATGAAGATGGGGATGCTTATATGTCTTAATACAGATATAATTGAGCATACTCTTACCTGCCAAACATAAGAAATGCTTGAGGACATGATAAATTCAAAGACTTTTAATATTGTTATGAATATTCTTGGGAATATGGACAGAAAATTAAATATATCTTTATGGCTATTTTTATAGGGGTAGTATGTTAATTTGAAAATAATTCTAACTTATGAACTGAAAAAAAAGTTCTTAGGTCACATTACATTATATTTGGCCTGCAGTATTTTTATTGGCCCTACCTATATTTACATACATCCATAGTCTTTCTCTTATGTTCTTATGTTTTTTTTATGTCCTTCCCCTTGGATAACATTCATGTTTATAAACTATAGATATATACACACACAAATCCTATAGCCTTATAGAAGACAGCCTGAAGACCTCAGAACTATGCACCAATTCATTTAAATCCATATCAAATGATTATTTGACAAAATGACCTGTGATTGGATTAAACTGACAGATAATGAAAATGGGCCAACTACATAGCTCCTTACCCCAACAAAACAAAGTGATAAATATGAAAAACATAACATTAAGGTCATAGTTTCTTTAAGTCAACTTTAACTGTTGAATTTAATTTTTATTTCTAAAGTTCAACTAAGGAACTTCCCTACTTTACACAATCTTTAAAAACCAAACTAACCCTTGGCTTTCAGTCACATTCCTTAGTGACACAAATAGATCTGAAATTTGGGAGCAGTCTTGAGATTGTCCATCTGGGGGTGCTAATGTAGGCCAGGGAAGTTGGAGAGCTATTTGAATGAGGTGGGGCCATGTCACCTGACTTAATGAAGAGAACAATTTTCTTTTAATAAGAAGACAATTGAACTCCGCTGTTCACAGGCTGGTGCAGTGACTTCTAATATATTTCTGTAATGTCCCTAAATCAAAGAATGAACAACCCTCAGTTCTAAAATGACTCAAAATAGGTGTAATATATCAATATCTTAAAATTCTAGAGAGGGTGTTGTGTAGGAGTGATAATAACAGTATAGAAACTATTTGCTAAACTTCAGGCTGTTACCCTTTGCATTCCAGCTTACTCACGGCTGTTCCAATTAGGACTTCTAGTCATCGGGACAGAAATTAGAGAGAGCCACTGAGCAGCACCTGACTTGCAGAACTGGCAGTTTATTTGGCCCCATGGGGAAAGGAGACTTACAACTCCTGAAAAAGCTATTGCCTATTTGGGGGTCAAGAAATTATTCTAAATCTAACCATCCTATCTCATTACAAAATTTCCCCAGTTCCCATTTAAATTTGTCTAAGGGATTGATTATAAGCACAAATATTTTCTAGAATCTCTTGATTCTTAATACTGCTAAAATGGTTGAAAATCAAAGCAATTTATGTTATACTTCAAAGTTGAAAAACTGACATGTAAGAGAGAATGCAGTGAGTTACTTAGGCTTTCTTCTGTTACGCTAAAAAACGAAAAAAAGAAAAAAAACTTAACTATTTAGATATATTTATCACCAGAGCTTAATATATTTCAGTGTATCTAAACAGTTCAGAACCTCAATGAATACCTGAAATGTTATAACTCAAGAGCTGAAATTGAATTTTCTGTTTTGTTTTAAAATCATTGTAATTAGAAGGAAAAATAAGAATAAAGAATTAAAATTCTCCTCCATTCTAATAGACTTTGATCTATTGCTCTATGCCAATTTACTAAAATAATTAATTTTAGTAATTTAGTAAATTAATGTAGTAAATTTCATAAAAGTAATTTAGTGAAATAATTAATCTACCACAGTCGGTAGAACCACATTGGGTGTTGATTAATTCTATTGATGAGACTTTGACATTCTCAGAGAGAAATCACATGTCAGTCTGGAAGATTACAAGCATAAAGATGTGACAAAAACCCTGCGGAAGATGTAGGACCTGATCCATTTCTATTATCAGGGAATAAGGCAGAAGGAAAGACACAAAAGCAGGCAATAGTTTGTTTATTCTTATAGGTTCAGATCCATTTCTGAAGACCTCTAGAGTCTGAGAAATGAGAAATGTTCCTTATAAACAGAGACTGAGAAATGTTCCTTATAAACAACCTCTAAGTATCTGTTCAGGCTAAAGCATTTCCTCTGAGTTAGTGGAAGGCCCTGCAATATAATGGCAAGCCCTCTTCCTCCCTTGGTGCCCCGGGGAAATGGTAAAAAGCTGTCCATTAGCCTGTGAATACAGGCAATCCCAGTCTAAGGTTTCTGAAAAGCTCAACTCTTTCTTATCCAAATTAATAAATACCTCTTGCTATTTGCAGGCTTCTCAAGATGTTCATCCTCCATTGGCAATACCATCCTTCAAGCTAGGATTTTGGACACTAAGTAAATGAAAGCCTTTAACTTAGAACATTCACTTTTGATCATTTGTCATGTGTCTCAGTCCTCTAGATAGTCCCAGACAAGTCTTATCTCTCTCTTGATCGCCTTTCCTTGAATAAATCTGTCTCTCTCCTTGTCTTTGTGGCACCTCAGAGATGATCATTTTTCCATCCTGCATGTTTTTACAGCTGTATGAAATATCAGAGATAATCAAATCAACCATGCTATGATACAAACCAGATGTTAAACTCACTAAAGCCTCTAGGTGATTTTTTTATTTCCTATTTTTTGTAATATAGATAATCCTAATTCTTATTTTTGTTTCTCTCATTTTTGGGTCTTTATTTTGAAAACTGAGTAGAACATTATAATATTCTATTTGATTTTGTTATTAAATGATTAAGTTTACTTAAAATCAATTGCCAGATTTTATCATTCCTCTTGCTTTTAACATATTACTATACTCAGTGTGTAGGTGTCTCCTGAAAAACAAACCCTGGCTTTTGAGAATAAAATGATTTATTCAGGTTAAACCAGTACAAATAACACACAATAGGTCAGATGAGTCCTCAGTAGAAGTCACCTATGGTTTGCATGCGTATCACAGGCATTTCCCATAAAAGCTGGATTCTCAGGTCCCAAGTAAGAGATCTTAATTTAATATTTCTAGAGCAAATTCCATGGCTGTATTTCTTAACAAGTACCTCAAATGATAATGATGCCAATGTTGCAAGTGACCAGAAACTTGAATAACACTAAACCAAGAAACAG